>JAUZNC010013995.1:0-19024 GCA_034780395.1 Vannuccia rotundouncinata | reverse complement strand
CTTTACAATTACAAGCGTTCATATTCTTAGCTCATTACAATTACAAGCGTTCATATTCTTAGCTCTTTACAATTACAAGCGTTCATATTCTTAGCTCATTACAATTACAAGCGTTCATATTCTTAGCTCTTTACAATTACAGACGTTCATGTTCTTAGCTCATTACAATTACAAGCGTTCATATTCTTAGCTCTTTACAATTACAGACGTTCATGTTCTTAGCTCTTTACAATTACAGGCGTTCATGTTCTTAACTCTTTACAATTACAGGCGTTCATGTTCTTAGCTCATTACAATTACAAGCGTTCATGTTCTTAGCTCTTTACAATTACAGGCGTTCATGTTCTTAGCTCATTACAATTACAAGCGTTCATATTCTTAGCTCTTTACAATTACAGACGTTCATGTTCTTAGCTCTTTACAATTACAGGCGTTCATGTTCTTAGCTCATTACAATTACAAGCGTTCATGTTCTTAACTCTTTACAGTTACAGGCGTTCATGTTCTTAGCTCTTTACAAATACAGACGTTCATGTTCTTAGCTCATTACAATTACAAGCGTTCATATTCTTAGCTCTTTACAATTACAAGCGTTCATATTCTTAGCTCTTTACAATTACAAGCGTTCATATTCTTAGCTCTTTACAAATACAGACGCTAAAAGTTAGCTCATTACAACTATGCGCATTATTATTTAGGTGTTGAAGACAATCTCATTAGCCGTTTATAGTATTTCTTAGAGTCGTTCTATTTTACATATTCATAATTTCAGGTGAAGTTATTAAAAAATTAAAAAATTATATATTACCTTGTTTAATAATAATTGGACAATGTATAGAAACAAGAGGAAATTGTAGAGGGGGAGTTTCACATAGAACTTCGACATTCAAACTGAAATAAAATAAAATCTTCGCAAAATTATTAAAACTTGATTTTCTAAAAAACAAAAAAACTGTATATACTATTTTAATCATTAAAGTAAATATTAATTTCAGTTTACATGTATTTGTAAACAAATAAACAAAAGTGATAAATAAACGAATTGGATGAAGTAAAAATACAAGTGTGTACCTCCGCTTTAATACATAAAAGCCCTCATTTGTGTTGCCTATTTTTGTCCTCAGCTCCAAAGAACCCCCCAATTCCTGAATTCTTTTTGCATTTCTAAAAACTAGATTTGGTTTCCAAACACGTTTTGGGTCCAACAGGATCCCTCCGTTGGCCTTGACTATTCTATTTTTCAAAACATTGCTCTCCATCACCGGCCAATCCGTGTGAATGTGAAGAGTAGCCCGACAAACCTTATCCGCAAAAAATATTTAAAAATCAGTTTACAAAAAACGAAACTGCTAATTTATAAAATAAAATATTTCCAATATGTGAAATAAGTTAATTAATTATTTGTGTAATTTAGAATTCAATATCTCAATATATAGTTACGGGAATTACTATAATATATATTAACTATAATAATCGTACAACAAAACTGCAGTGATAAGGAAATTAATGTTTTGGTTAGGTATTTATACATTATGAAAAATAGTAATAATATACTTCATCTTGGAATAATTTTTGCTTAATAATTTTAATAAATAGATAAGTTTCAACAGTATATATATATAAAAGTCAAAATTAAACTCATTATCTTCGTTTGCTCTAATATAAAACACGAATAAACTTACCACTCCATTGGCGGTGATGTCAAACTCCACATTATCGATTTGAGTTGACAGATTTATTGAGGCTGGTTTATCTATCAAAAAAACAAGAAAAGTCAAGGTATTCAATTTGATATGTGAAAGACAAACCGATTATATTTGGCATCTATTAACATAAAGTTAAATATATAGTTGTATATAGATAATAATTGGTTTCTAAACAAAGTTTTGTTTCTACAATTTTTACAAACTGTTTTAAATCGTAAATTAACCTGAATAAACTGACCGGTAAGATACGATAAAGAAAAGAAACGACACATCCGTATAATATAGTTAATAAATTTATTTTAGATTAGTTTTTTAATAGAGTATTAGACTCATTCTAGAGAAAATTCGTCCAAAAGTGAGTCTAATAAAAATATTGACGTCTTCTTACTGAATTCACAGTTTATCCATTTTTCTAAAACCACACAAATAAACTAATAAAAATGATTATTATATTTCGAAATATTTTTGTGTATGTTCGTCAGTAAGTAATCATCAGATACTTTTAAATTCTTATTGTTACTATGTGTAATTCATATACTGACTTCATATTTTTTATTACTGAGAAAGTGTAAATAAATGTTAGTCTCAAATATTTGGATATACTTTTTGGAACAGTATCATTTAAAATATTTTTTGAAATATATTACATTTGTTATATTGCTAGTTTTGTAAGATTATTGAGTATAGTATTTTATTTTTGACTAACACACATCGATTTATTTTAGTTCCTAAATATTTAAATCTAAAACCATTTATGCATGAATGCATTAAATTAATGCATTAAACAGAATTAAATTTCTTACAAAGAGTCAACATTGTTAATATTCTTGTCAATAAACATGAATTAAAAAACTAAAATGATAATAAAATATTCTGGGTAATTACAGAAAATTAAACGAAGTTTTACCAATCTTTTGTTCCAATGTTCTGTATGAATATAATTTATTTAAAAAATGAAATCGACTATTATCAATCTAATGTTTCCAACATTGTGAAAAATTTATTTTAAATAAACAAAATAAAAAAGCATAACTTAAAACAAAAATGACACAAGTCTCAAATTGGCCCAAAAATAAGGAAAACTAAAATTATTTAGAAAATTTCTAGTAAGTAATTCGTTGCTTTATAAAAAATAGCGATGATTGTCATATATTTTTCCATTTATTTTTAAAATGATTGTCAACATTAATCCTTTTAATTTATGAATATCTTCTTGGAACTTTTTGCCCATGGTCTCTTTCATCAAAATTGTACGGCACCTTTATATGAGGTCAAGGTTGAATTTATTAATGTTGAATTTTCTATTTTTTATATTCCATTTTTGTAAAGATGTAAAGTGTTTATGGTTATAATATGCATTAATAAAAGCTGACTAAGACTGACTAAATAGCAAAACTTCTTTTTCAAAAAAAAAATTGTACATGACTTTAATTTGATTTATCCATTACCATATTCTATTAAAGCTAGCCAGATGTATTCACATATTTTCACGTGTGAATAAGTAAGTGCCTTATAGATTACTCGTTCGACCTAAATTTGTCACATTTTTGTCATTGTCCATTCACTAGTGCATTCACTGACAAGGTGTTTATTCATAATCACTTCCTATTTTGACGTTTTGACGCGCATATTTATGCAAATGAAGTATCTTGATTATTCGTATCTAAATAATTTGAAAATGATTATCTGAGACCATACGTAAAACTGACCATTCGAAAACCATTTTAACATTTATCAATTTTATCTTATTCCAGTCTCCTGCAAACCTATCTATAGTCACCCATTTAGCTGTTTTTATAAATCGCATTTTTATGATAATACCAAACCATATTATTTTGTCAACATTGTGATTAAAGAAAGTGTTTTGGAGATT
Source organism: Vannuccia rotundouncinata (assembly GCA_034780395.1). Taxonomy (NCBI): domain Eukaryota; kingdom Metazoa; phylum Platyhelminthes; order Proseriata; family Coelogynoporidae; genus Vannuccia; species Vannuccia rotundouncinata. The sequence goes on along the minus strand of JAUZNC010013995.1, from coordinate 15,445 downwards.
TGATTGTTTGTTAACTTTTACCAAAATATTTTGTATATTTGTACAACTTAACATTAAAAATATATTTTAAAAGAATCGGTATAGACGGTATAATCTGGTTAAACAAATGTTATGACAACTTAAAAATAGTTAGATTTTATCATATATTTTAAGGAAGACATATATATATATATCATATATAGTTGTTTTCATTAAATGCTACATTGAAATTTGTTGTTTTGTTTTACTGCGTCGGATGTTTGAAATTCGGCGCGTTTCCTAAACATTTGAATTTTGCCCAGTAACTTGCTGCTTTTAGTAACAGCATGACCCTAGCATGTGTGTTAAAACTGTTGATGATTAATTTATTATTTTAAGTCTAAAAATTATATTCACATTTAAGGCATATTAAATAATAGTCATAACATAAATAAGAGATTTGACATTTTAAATTGGTATAATATATACTATCCAGAAGATAGTTCAACGGATAAAAATATACACCTTATAGATTGGTTCATATTTAAAATTTTGCAAAAAGACTATGTAATTAAACAAAATTCAGTTATAATAATTATTTAAAAGTTGCAATACTGTTAAATTTGTAACTATATAAGGATCAATATTAAAGGTTTGTCAAAGGTGTAAAATTCTTTCATGGCGTTACAATCCAATTTCTATAAATATTTAGAGTTAAAGATATCGTGGAGTAATAAAATTAAACATTAACAAATTAATTTTATTACTGTTGTCTCTTTTAAATCTTCTATTTAAAAAATAGTGACACCTTTGACAAATATTTGAGGTTAGGTATTATTTAAAAAAAGTTATATTTAGCACCAAGTTGCATTTAAAACTGTTAACTGTATAAAATTGACACAAAAATTTAATAAATTGAAAATTTCACATTGCATTTGTAACTTTAATTTAAAAAATGTGTCACGTTTGCAAACTATTTATACTTAATATTATCTTAAATGCAATACATATATAAGCAAGCTACACATTTTCGAATTTGTAAAAATCTTTCGAGTTCAAAGCCGTATTTTTTAATGCCATACTCACAATGTATACATTATTATGTGTCCATCGACACATTATTATTTTACCAAAAATAATAATGTGTCGAAAGACACATTTTTTAGGCATGACACATTTTTTCGTGTCATTTGGCACAGTTAATTCTGTCAGTGTATTTTATCTTTAAATTTATTTTGACTGATATTCAATGTAAAATTTTCAGAGAAATTTAAGTAATTTAAAAGATGTCATTATATCATAATAATGCTTAATTCATTACGCATCACTTCGCGTGTCTTTTTCTTTTTACCTGAATAAAATCTGGGAGGAATGCCGGGATCTGGAACACTTGAATAAAGCTCTGTCCACATCTGTTGAATGACTTCAGGACTGAAAATGAATTGATCGAGGTAAAACATAATCTGATGGTATGTTTCAGTTAATTGTAAACATTAAATGTACAATATTAAACTTTTAAAATTCTTTAGAAAGTCTTCTAAAAAATAAGAAAACAAATAATATGAGACAATTTATATTTTTACGATATGCTTAGATTTAAATAAAAATTCTGATGAAATCTATGCTCATACTGGACTAATAAATATTTATCAATGCCTTTCTGTAAATGGATTGCACTGGGAATACCAACATTAAGATGACTTACGGGATTGTCCGAAAACAGACATATCTGACAGCATGTGACTAATGCGCACTCATTGATGCGTAGGGCACATGTTACTCACTTGATGTTGGAGGATATTCTAGTACTATTCTAGTAGATAAGAAAAAAGCACTTAGCTAGGCAATACTTATTTGATATGCAATTTACAAGTATACTGCCAATTCAAGTGCCAAGCCATCCTAAATTTGTTGCTGAGTCGATCCTAAAAACCCAACATATCCAAAACTAACGGATGGCAAAAATGCTCATTGAAATCGTCTTATCTCGATTCAGCCTCAGTGGTGTCGCAGTATTTGCGCTGTCCAGTATCAGGCGGAAGAATTAGATGCTCCTTGACGAGCAGACACATATAGTAAACTATTTTAATAATATTCTTGCAAAAATAAATAGTTATAAAGGGCGCCCTAAAATTACCAAAAATGATAATACTATAACCTCCCAAACAAATGCCAAATAATATTATCTAATTATAACCTTATAACCAGACTATCATACAATTCTATATTCTTCACTCAAACCATGTACGTTAATGTAAATTACCCAAAACAACATGTTTGTTATAAATGTATTAACTTTTAATTATTTAGTACACTAATTAATCACCAACTATATTTTGGCCTATATACGGGACTGCACTGCACTTGCTTATTAATTGATAACGTTAAATTCTACTTGCTATAAGCTTTTAAATCTTAAAGAAAAAAATAATACTATAGCGTAATGAAATAAGTTGAAAATTATACTAGATAATAACCAAAATCTTTCTCTAAAGAACTAATCATATTAAACAAAAATAGTAATTATTTTATAAACTAAATATATTTGATCTGAGTATATTCCAAAATTCTAATTTCATATTAGAATTTTGGAATACTGAAATCAAACTTCCATAAATGTCAGAATATACATAAATAATAAAAATCTAATTATTGCTACTATATTAGAATACCGAATTCTTCTATATCATAGCTGATAATAATCAGATCCAAATTTAAACTAATAAATAAATAACTTGTATAAAAATGTCATTTATACCAATAAACGAAATATATTATATTTGGTTGATCGCAATCTAAAAAGAAGATGTTTAAATTGACCAAAATAAGAGATTGTTTCATTCTACTCGCTGTTATAAAATAACATAAACATAGCATTGATGAATATTTTTAAATTATAAATTATTTTGATTTTAATCGCATAATAAAAAAAATCGCATATACAATAATATATTTAATTGATTTTCTTCCCCTTAATTAAGTCGCTGTTTTTATGGTGATATTGCATTTTGCCTAATAGCAATAGGCCTAACCATTGTTATGCTTAATAGCGATCACGTAACAGCTCTAACTTTTATTTAGTCATGCATTTGGCCTAGTCACTGTGATTAATATGCAAAATCGTGTTCAGTCTGAAGCAATGAATTTGTACGCTCAGGTCGAGGTGGTCGACACTTATGTCTTCAAGGTTTTTGTTACGCATAAATCGCCGTCTTTTGGGAAAGGAATATTGGAAATGTCCTTTCAACAGCTTGCCATTTTACGGCCGTCACTGAGGGAGATATACTACAATCATCAAAAGGCAACCACACACACCCACCGGATCCATCAAAAATAACAATAAAGAAAGTCGTCAATTCTGAGAACAGTGTGCTGTTGAAGAACCATTGAAACCGGTAAAGCGAGGCACTCAATGACGTTAATGTGATGGATGAGGGGAATCTTGATCCCCTGCCATCTTTTTCAAAACTCAAGTATGCCATCTATCGTGCGATGTCCAGACGTTTATCTAAGCTGCCACATACTCGTGCTGAAGTAAACATAGATGGTGAATTGCCAATGATGGCGTTAAGGACAGAATCGTTGTTTTCGGTACTTCGCAAAATTTACGCCATTTGTGTGCAGCTGAGACCGTCTTTATGGATTGGACTTTCAAGACCTCCCCTAAAATGTTCACACAGGTGTACTCATTGCATGCTACGGTTATGGGGTTAATGATCCCAGTGTGTATCGCATTATTATCCTACAAAAATGGGATCACATACACACGAATATTTAACCGGATACATTTTGCATAGATTTTGAGGAAGCAATGATTGTAACAGTCAACCAACTCTTTCTACAAAGCAAGGTGAGGGGTTGTCTTCTTCACTATTTCCAAGCACTTTAGCGACACGTCCAACAGTTGGGTCTTGTAAATATGTACAGAGATGAACCTTCATTTAATCGCCTGGTTCGCCGAGCCACAACACTGCCACTTGTACCCCCTGAATCAATTGATGATGTCTGGCCGGAGGCTCTCAATGAAGATGTTGCTGACGATCCCCTTGTGGTTAGGTTTACGGAATATGTTACTACAACATGGGTAGATCAAATTGCTGCAAGGTTCCCTGTGGAAATCTGGAATCAATTCGAAAATGTAAACGGCATCAGAACAACAAACTTTTTGGAAAGTCGGCATGGAAAAATGAAAAAAGAATTGGTACGACCGCACCCCAATGTATTCCGCTTCATACAATTGATCAAAGAAAAGCAAGCCAATTCAGAAGGCAAGCTACAGCTACTGCGAGCAGGCGGAACCCTCCCCCGTCAGAAACAGAAGTATCGGCTGCTCACAGAAAGATTATAGTTCGATGAAAGCCGGTGAAATTCCTCCCTACCATTACGCGGGAGCAGTGGGAGAAATCTTTAACATGTTTTTACTATTTTAACTGTTTATGCATGCTATGTATTATATCTACTGTTACTGTTTTCATATAACGATTATACTTTTTTTGTAGTTGGGCGAAATTATATTTTATATATTAGCCTAAAGGCTAAAAACCTCATTGGGTTTAAACGTATTAGGCAAACCACAATTAGGCCAAAAACAACAATTAGGCCAAACGCTATGCACCCGTTTTTATGATGTGTTTACCAATCCAGATAGTTTCAATTTAGGTACTTATAGTTTGATATCTATAATGCAAAAGAAAATTAGCCATCACCTGCAAATATTTTTTAAATTGCTACTGTCTGAGAGAGAAGAAATAAGTCTTACGTTTTGATTAAGACTCTTACAATTTAAGAGAAATACATATTTCAACCTTTATGGTATATTTTTCTGACCAAATAATCAGTTTGAAAAGTTCCGAACTGTTATTTTTTCAACTTTTTAATTTTTTGACAATTTTAAAATGCAAAAAATTTCCTTTAATAACTGAATATCATATTATGAAGGAATTTGATAAAACTTATTTAGCAATTTTAATATTGAAATAAATTTTTTGATATTTGTATTACGTATTTCGCACTTTTTTCGGTTCTCTTACATAATAAATTTTAAACAAATTAGTTTATAAAAAGGTATTTACAAAAGTTGGAGCCACTTACTCAAAAGCCAAGGTTAGATTTCTGAAAAGTATTAGTAATCCAATAATTGAATAACACAGATCCATGTCTGGACAAAGATGTCTATCAGATGTAATCAAGAAAAAACTATAAAATGACAAAAAACTCCTACGACTGATGTGACATTTAAGAAAAGTAATGCCTAAACAAAAGCGGCTATAGCGCTTATAAGGACTGATACTTGACTATGTTAGTCACTAATACTTGTATAATATCGTACACAAATATAAACGTACACATGTACGTGAATTTTTAAAACAGCTGGCTTCAAGAATGATGTTTCTAACCCGTCCGGCAAAGTTATCGACAGCTGTTATGTTGCTACACTAGAGAACGCGCCAGCAACACAGAAAAGAATTTCAACAAGAAATGAAAACTACCGAAGTTATCTCACAATGATATCTCCAATGACGACGAACAAATCATCTGATTGGTCGCGCAGACTAGGCCAAAGGGCGTTTTTTCTTAAACATGAAGTATACCTTGTAGTATACCTCGGTAGTACTTAACTCATTCCAACGGTGACAGAAATAATCTTTCTTTGAATTTTATTGAAGACAGATCTTTCCCTAAATTAATATGTACAGCGTATAGCCCGCAGATTCAATTAGGCAGGAACTATACAGCATATATATATATTGGACCTTAGAATGACAGCATTTGGTCAGAACAAACTGTATAATTGGACGCCCCTGCAGAGTAACATGGCTCAACCTCTGTCATTAGTCAGGGTGTTTATAGCTTATCGCTGGGTAAAACGGGATAATCCAGCGAGGTGAAATTTAGATATATTCCTTCAGTGGGGAGAAAGACAGAGACAAATATCTTCAAAGAAAAATTAAGTTGATGTCATTTACGGTATTTATAGAGCATAAGTAAACAGGCCTACCTCACTATAGAAGCTGGATACAACTCCCCATCAGAGATTGATTTTGGTTGCTTGGTCAAAACCCATCTTTATTCACATGGGAAAAGGGACGTCTTTTGTAAACATTGTTATTAACAGAGGATTCCTTGATTACTAAATAAACTTCTTGTTTAAAATGATCCTTGAAAACGCTGATATGTTTTGGTTATATCAATAACAAAGATGAAAGATAAGAAATTAAGATTCTCGAATTGTATGATATCCGGATATATTGATTTTATTGAATTTTATTGAATTAAAATAAAATATTTAATCGATGAAGTTGAATAAATTAAAAAAGTCATAACCTTTTAATAACATACCAAATAAATTTAAACTTAATTATAAGTTATCTAAATCATTAAAAAGTTATAAATTTCAATATTTATGAATTTTATCGGTTTATATAATTTATAAAAAATTCTCAAATTGACACGTTAATATATTCTAATATATTATAAAAGTTGGGTACCGTAAATTAAATTTGGTACATAGTATTTTGACACCTGGTAATAACTATATTTATCACTTCCCAGCATTGAAGCGACCTCATTAACATCCAGGCCACTTTAATGTTTCCAGCCTCCAATTTATACTATAATAAAGAACATTTATATAGGTTAGGGTGATTCATAAGTCCCTACGACATAGAAATTGATAAAAATACTATCAATTTTACTTCATTTTTTATTAGTGTCATATCTATAATGACGTTACTGTCTATGGTAAATCAATTATTTATTTAATTAGATTTCAAATAATATTATTGCATATGACTGACCAGAGTACATATTATACCTTAGATTTTCCAATTTAATGAATCTTATAAAAAACTTAGCAAGGAGTGAGACAATTAAAGAAACGACTAAACAAGATAGATTTAATGGTGAGCCACCAGACATGCGTATTATTAGAATGTGGGAGGAGAAGTTGTTTGAAAGTGGTACGATTTTGGATAAAAAGCGGCCTGGGCGACCAAGTGAACGAGGTGATGAAATTGATAATGTAACAGAATAGTATACGAAAACCCTGTAAGAAAAAACAAGTAAGGCAACACCCACCACAAGTTATGGTTTGGGCCGCTATGTCGGCGAGATATCTCATTGGGCCATTCTTCTTCCCTGGCGGGGTAACTGCAGATAATTACATCAAAATGCTTCAGGATGAGTTTTTCCCGGCATTAATGGAAAAAGGAATTCTGCTATCCTGGAGCATCAGCTCATACTGCTATCAGAACAAGGAATTTTATGAATGACAGCTTCCAGGATCGATGGGTAGGGAAATTTGGTCCTACCCTTTTGCCACCTCGAAGTCCTGATTTGACGTCTTGCGATAATGCTTTGTGGGGCATTCTGAAACCTAAGATTCCTGCCCAAAAAACCCAAAATGTTGCTAGATTAATAGAAATCATCACGGAAGAATTTCTAAATTTTCCAGAAGAATGGCTCAATTCGATCAACAATCGAACTTTTTGACGAATGCATTTGTGTGTAGAAAAGGGCGGCTTACAGATTGAACCCTATGATAAATACATGACTATATTGATGTATTTTACTGCAGATTTATATATTATGTATTATAATTAACAAAAAAATACAAAATTTGGATTATCATGATTAACTTTTTAAAATAAAATTCGATGGTGTAGGGACTTATGAATCACCCCGTAAATGAGGAAGAAAATTATATTTATGGATTGATACAATCTATTTAGGTGTTGAATATTTATCTACTAAAACATTTTAGTTTGGTTTGTGACTTCTCTTTTTCGATATTTCTTGGACGATATAAATAACTTTTTAGTCCAATATATTACTTCGAGATAGACAACTAATAGATTTTATTTCTTTATCAGAAAGATCTTTATGCCGATTTTGATGTTGACTGTATTTTTATAACCTACGAAATAGATATGACCTCAACACTTTAATTTATTTACTGTATTTGGGATGAAAAGATTTTACCCACAAATAATGTTTTTTTTCTCAACACATGGGTATTGAATAAACCATATGCAACTGCGTCTGTTAATGACATTAATCGTTTGACTAAAATGTATGTTTTAGTAGATTATATGTGGACATGTAGGGTTTTCCATTACATATATAAAATGCAATAAATAGTAGTTTCCTTATTCTTTAATATATATAGACGCTTTGGTATAATGTTCCAAAAAGTAAATATGCTTCCCAGTTATTAGTCACATATTGTGTACATTCACCAGTCAGTCCTACTCTGTATACATACAATTACTTCAATTAGCGGCAGTATTAATATATATAGTACAGGCAAAACTTATACAATATGGATAATCTTTAAAATAGTGCAAACAAATTATAGTGCAAATTATTTCCATCTGAATAATGTTAATAATTAATGATATGTTTTTATTAATTTCTAAGCTCGGAAACATTTTGTTTCAGAATTTTTGTCGAAATCATTATAATTTACCCAGATTTAAAATTAGAAGATTAAATCTTTTAAATGATGACTATTTATTAAAAATAGTCAAAACTTTTTACTACTTGCACAATATTTGTTCACATAAGAACTAAAATAATATTATTAATAATTTATTAAAACACACATATCTGCATAAAATACAATCATAGTGGAAGAGAAGCAGAAGTAGAAGTTGGTACAATGAAAGAGCGAAGATATAAAATAAGATAAAAAAAGGATTAGATAGGAAATGCAAAGTTAAAAAGATGCGTCTTCAGATTTCTACAGTTTTCAGTTTGACGAAGACTAGGAGGAAGTCTATTCCAATTTTTAGGAGCAACATGAGAGAAGCCTGGTCTACGCTTTAATTCATCATACGTACTCATTTTAAAGGAAAAAACCTTATCTATTTATTTAAATATAAAAGCACGAGAAGGAAAGTCTCCATAGTTACAATACAACATTTTACGTTTAAATATCATATATCATTATAATACGTACGTACTAAAGTCGTATAATATAATTTGCTTATTAAAAATTAATATAACTATATATAGTATAGTATATAGTTAATTTTATTTAATTCAATTCCCTAGCTCTATTATACTCTATTCACCTTTGGCGTAGCTATAGTTTTCATTTATTAGATTAACAAATAACATAAGATTATACCAGCTGTTTCGCATAATGAATATCCATTCGTAATTTATTTATAAAATCAATAGACATTACGCTAAGTTACATTGTTATTAGTTCTGTGTTGTTAATCTTAAATTTTAGAAACAACCATTTTTAAAAATAAACTTTGAAATCGAAAAGAGCCCACCTACGCACTTATAATGAGTTAAAAGTACCCACTTAATGAAACAGTCGTTAAGTGGGTAGTTTTTGTAAAAAATCTATTATTGTATTATTATTATTATTATAAAAATTGTATAATCTCTATAATGATAAAATTCCAATACAATACGTCATATGAAAATATATGTTTTCAATTTTTCCAATTTGTCAATTTATACATAATTTGTATAACTTATTTATTTATTTTTCCGATAATTATAATGTGCCCGCGTATACAGATTCGGTTTATTCGTTTACATGGTTGTTTTTCGTTTGTATATATGTAAATGAGACAACTAACAGTATTATAGGACACCATATAATAATTATTATTATAGCTATATTTAGATATAAATAAAGAAAATTAAAAATTATATATTACACCTTATTATTGATTAAAAATAGTTTAATTTGTATAAGTAAACATATTCAATTATTATTTATAATTAAATTTATTGGTGTTTGACACTTTTTATTCAGTTGAATGACAAAAAATGTATATAATTCTATATATTATTAGCCAAAATGTCAAAAGTGTGTTAGCTCATACCACAAAAGAAATGATATACCACAAATGTGTTAGCTCTTATACGAAACTATTATCTGATTTTAGCTAACTAGTTTTTTTAAATTATATTAATACCTGTACGAAATAATCAGTATATCCAATATGGCAAAGTATAAAAAGTATTCCACTACGTTAATAACTTTCATAAAAGGATAAAGTTGTTTCTTTAATAAGTATCAATTTATTTAGCTTTTAGTGTATAAGGTATATATAAATTTAGCAATTAAGTTAAATTAGTTTGGCATAATACGTATAAGCTAGCTGAAAGCAGAAAATAATTTCGTAAGAGCTAACACAATTTCTTTTGTGGTAACTCAGTTTTTGCCATTTTGGCTAATAATAATGTCATATTTTTTGTTGTTGAAAATTATTTTATTTATATATCGTTCGTATGATCAACAGCTAAATATATAGGATTATGTGTGGGAATTACCTAATTAATAGGGCTTCACCAAAGTCCAAACTAGCTATTTCTGTCACTGTTACACTAAATCATTTTTAAATAATTCCTATCTCATCGTGTAGCGCTGCCTTTAATTATTCAGTAAGCCAAATTTCACGTTAATTGCTATTAAAGAACCAAGGCTATAAAGACACGAAATTTACTTACGCATTCCCATACATTTATATCTTATTTTTTTATTTTTAATCGTTCAAATTACGTACAGAATTTGATTAAGATTGCCGATCTAGATAAACATTATTATTTTGATATCAATTTTTCAATACTTATTAACTGCACTTCACTTATAGTTGATTATTGATTTAGTCAACAAATTATTCGATTTATTATATAGATTTTAATTATCAACTGTTAAAATGTGTGACTGTCTATGAGTATAACCAATTTAATTTCTATTATATTGTTGATAAAAGTGCTGATTTTACCAATAAGCTAATGATGAATAAGTCTTTAAACCTTTATTTCTAACGTTTCAATATAGGTGTGAATATTAAAATTGATTTATCAATTAATGAAAACCCAATCTATATAATAAACATCCATTTTTTTAAAACAAATATTAAATAGCAGCCTAAAAACCATAGTTGCTGCTAAAATGAGGTCCCTATAACAACTTAATTTTCCATTAAAAAAATATTTCTCATCATTAGTACATTTGCAATGTATGTAGAAAATTTCATAAAAATCGGTTAATGTTTAGGGGGTCGTTATCGGTGCTGAAGAAGAATAATATAAAGAATTAGAAAAAGATGAATAATGACGAAATTATGAGATTTTTAAAACTATATATTTGCAAGTCTATAATAGCTACGGCATGACATTCGGCTTCCTGATTAAATCAAGGCGGGTTTGTAAGATGCAATTGAAATTATTTCAAAATATGAAATCGTTTGTGAGTAGTACCTGTTACAAAAAGGCCTAGTTTGTTGAGGTTTCAATATACCTACAGTGTAGGTAGCGCGTATATGTAATTAATTGAACATATTGAGAGTTATAGCAACCTACTATCTTAGGTTAAGATAAATAATTAATATATTTCGTCAATATTTTTCATTGAAAAATAATTAAATTGAGCCTTTGAAATTATGTCGCAAAATATTTGGAATTGGATTGAAATGAATTGTGCAGCAGATTAAAAATTTACGAAAATGTAACATTTCCAACCAGTTAAAACCAGTTAATCAAGGCAAGAACAGACATGTACTGTTTAGAGGTCGTTTGTAAAGTCTAAAATTATATTTTTACGAAAAGGATTTCAATATTTACGTCTCAAATATATTTGTGTGAAAGGACATTATTTAATTAGATTTATTCTTTTAGTTCTTAGAGAAAGCTAATGAATCATTGTGGCAATTCCCATGCATGTGAGGCACAAATAGTGAACATCAACTTGAGTTATGGCAGAACTGCATTCGTCAACACGACAAATGTAAAACTTTATGTAAGACCCCGGAATCAGTATCTTTTGGAAAATGGAGAGTATATAATATATATACATTTTCCCGCGTCGATCTCCTTATAGTTTTATTTTAAGTCATATAATAATCACATATAGTATGAAATTAATTATCAGTAAATAATTATATTATTAAAATTAGGCTATTTATTTATTTATTTATTAATTTATTTATTTATTTCAAAAAGTTATATATAAAAAGAACATACTCAAACTCTTTAGGATTATAAAAAAAACTATTTATCGTATTATTATGCACATTTTTGTATAGACACAATAAAAAAAAATTTGCTCCCAATGCGAATTCTTTTTTTGGATATAGGTTGAGATTTAATCAATTTTGAAAATACTAAATAATTACCAAAATCAATTTACTACCAATAAAACGATCATTATACAACAAGTACTTCAATTATCAATATATTATAATAAAATATATATCATCACCAGAATTAATTGTATGTTAGGTACAAATTTCTAAAAGTTGCTACGCTTTAAAATTATATGCAGACTTTTTAAAATTGTGTTTTGAAGAAAATTTCATTTATTTTAAAAATGTCTTTAACAGGAAAATACTTTTTATATTAGAAAATTAAAATAAAATCTTGACATCGAAATGACAGAAAATATACGAATATACTAACTAATTTATTTCCACGTAAAACATATTGACAATTCTATGAAACATACGTAAAGGAGGAGATATACAAAAATAAAACTGGGAATATATAAATATCCATTTTATGGTAATACGTCGTCAAGTTCAAGCTGTCTGGCCCTCCGTTATTTCTTGGGGCGGTGCACTTGAGTCATTGAAAAAGTCTGGTCCACATTTGGCCTCTAGAGCCTGCCAAGCCTTCTCTCTTACATTATTGACCAGATCTTTGGCCAACCGTTTGATGCCATCCTTACTCATGATGGTACTCTCTCGGCTCAGACAGCGAGACCGGTCGGTCGAGGTGTCAGAGGATTCTCGATTCATGAAGTTCTCCACGTCCTGCTCAGCTCTACTGATCACGTCAAAGATGATATTGGTCGCTGCCAATTGTAGGTGTTCCCTGTATTCCTCTTCTGTTAGGGTCTCGTCGGTGAGAGTGCGAAGATGTCCGGACAGAGCTCTCTCCATGGCTTCTACGGAGACGTCGTTGACTAGAAGGTGTTCGGCGAGTCCTTCCAGTTGTCTGGTGGGAAATGCCGCGACGGGCATGTGAGAGGCCATAGTGACAATGCTGCCAGAGCTGGTTAGTTGGACGTCCTGGGTAATTATTGCGGGTACCATGTGCGAGGCGATGGACACGATACCGGAGGGAATGTCTTTGGCGGACTTTGTTGTTTGACAGGGCGCTGAAAGGGAATTAGGAAATTATTAAAAGAATCCATTCTTATGCCGAAGTCAAAGATGGATAAATGGTGTAGAATATTGTATATCATTTTTAAAATTAAAATTGTTGTGATTTTATTAAATAATACAATAACATTGACAGATTTCTGGCTGTTCATGACTTTATACTGCGCAGTATTAATAAATTTATGAATATAACTAATTTTTATTTTATAAATAACTAAATTTGGTCTAAAAAGAAAATCGAAACTCAAAAAAAATAAATTAGTACAAAAAGCGGGATATTTAAATATTCTTCATTGAAAATTATATTTTAATAGAATTTTAATTAATAAATGAATATAGTAATTCTTTTTGTATACATATAAAATTTTTGTTTTGTCATATTAAATAAAATTAAGTATTTATATTAGATTTTAATTTTTAATCCCCAGTTATTAATTCCAATTATTTCGACCAGATATGAATTCCGAACTGCACATTCCTAACTGGTCACCAATATATTCTAACATTGTATCTAAACGATTAATTATGAAATTATTTATAAATGAACTGATTAGTCTTATGATCTTATATGATCTTATTAGTCTTTCTATAATGACAACACTCACAGTGAAGACTTCTATCAGCCAGATCCGGACTGTGAACGCTCTTAGCAGATGGCTTTCTGCACTTGATCCCACTCCCGAAGAAATAACGAAGTTTTGGGCCCTTTCTATAAGAAGCCTGGAATATGAAACATGAATACAATTCTTAAATATTATAGTATAGTTTCATTTAAAATTTTTTTTAAAAATCTTACATTAAATTTTAGTTAATTAAAAAAATATAAATAAATGTATTGACACAGTATTGAGTAAAGAGATCATTTTATTTTTATTTTGAATCTCTTTTTAAATATAGTTTTACAAAATGTGATTTATCGTCATTACTTTTACATACTCTCAAAAATGTCGGAGCATTTAATATTCGAAATTCCGAAAATACTGACCATAAAAAATGACTAATTAAAAAGTACAATTTCACTGAATACATAAAATACATTAAAATTTAGGTATTTATGTAATTTTAATTACCATATGCATATGTCGCATAGCTTGATCATCGACATCCCAAACATTTCCGGCTACAGGTCCTGAAAATAAATTAACAATAAAATTTTAATTTATGAGAGGTATCAATATTAGTATAAGGAACATGGCTTACGCTTCTTCGCTTTTGTATGTTCTAAATATTGAAGAAGTAAAGAAGTAATGTCAATCTGCAAAAAGGAGATAATTCAAATGCCTTTTATAAAATCGTAAAAGATTTAATGAGGGATATATAGTTAAAAATAAATATATATATATGTGAATTGCTAAAGTAAAAAAACGTTGCCAGCTGATTTGATTTAATTATACAAGATATATATAAACAAAAAGTATATTTTAATTTATTAATTCATATTTTAAATTAGATATTTTACAATTATTATTTATTATGAATTTAATAATGAAAAAATCGTAAATGAATTTTATGGGTGGCACTTACGCACAATTTAAAAAATTGTTCATATACACAGGAATAAAATTAATATTTAAAAAAACTACATTAATGTTATTCATTAAACTTAAATTTTTATAGTGGGACGGCTTAGCCCAAATAAAAAAAGAATTGTGCATTTTATGATACAAGCACCAAATTTGGCATAAGTGTACATTAATATGTTGCGAACATTTTAAGATATTGGGCCACTTGAAATTCTCTCATTAAGTCCGCCATATTGGATTTCAAAATGGCCACCGCCTTAAATCTTCGTTTGCTACTATCTATGGACATAATGCAGCTATTTACTTGATTCTGGTATCTAAATGTATGTTTTTTGGGGCAATGAATCCAATGGTACCAATTTAAACTTGGTATTATCAATTATTGGCTTACATTTGCTAAAAACACTTTTTTAAATAAAAAAATGCAAAATACTATTTGCTATTATCTCTGGTATGGTATAATGCAACTATTGACTCTACATTGAAGAAACAAGACAAGATGTCGAGGAGACGGCACCAGTATTCAGATTGGCTGACCCTTGTCCAGTTATATCAGTCCAGAATGGAAGAGCTAGGAGTCCAGCTGGACAAGAAAGTCCACTCCACACGACTGAAACAGAGACTGCTAACTCAGTTTCCTGACATGCAAGCATACACCAAGGGGAGACCCATCCTGACGGCATTTGAAGAAAATGTTGGTGCTGCTCTTGCCAAAGCCTGCGAGCTGGACAGTGATAGTAATGAAGTCCATCTTAGCCAAGCCCTTCACAGGATTCCTTGATGGATTTCAAGAAGAATCTGTGCCACCGTTGCTGCTTGCCCTAGTCAGTA
>JAUZNC010013984.1:0-28884 GCA_034780395.1 Vannuccia rotundouncinata | reverse complement strand
ATTAATATTAAAATCCATAGATGTAAATTACAGTTTAAAATTAAAAACCCATAGATGTAGTCTGTTCATTGCATACATGTTTTTAAATGTTTAGTTTGAATATAGCAATAAATATGCCATCGATTTAAACCAGGAAGCATATAGATATTGTATATATATATATAAGTAGTGTACTAGCTTATACATATATAAGTACTATGTAGGTAAAGTAATGTTTATATCTGGAATATTTATAAATTACCATCAAGATTTCGTATATTTTATGCGTAATTAAATTTGGAAATAAAATTGGCTTATGAAATAAGACCTCATTTAAAATTTTATTATATCCACAATATATTCCGTTAATTTGAAACTTCCATTGTAATAAAGTTTTATTCAATAAAAGTAACGGTTACAATCTTCAGGTAAAGACAACAATAAAATTATTGTTTTATGTATAAAACCAATGTATTGTATAAACAATTTTTTTCGATTTCCTTTAATATTAAGCCGAACAATATACAGCATTTCAATAGACATGCCACTTTTATCTTATTTATATTTCTATGGTGTCAACAATAATAGCTTAATATGGTTGAATGTGGCTTTCTGGTAATTCAGATACTTATAATTAGCAACCCTTTATGATCACCAGGTATTAGAGTTATTAAATATAAATATTTGAAGAAAGACTCTATAGCTTATCGTATTAAGGTTTAATAATTTTTGATAAGGATCAAGCGATTTTTTTAATAAGAAAGAAAAATACCAATAATTAACATAAAATATAACATACACATGATGATTTAACGTAATATACATAGAATGAGATAATTATAATAACGAACACGTGGTTCTTTCTATAAATAAATAATATGAATAATACATATAAATAATAATATGACACAAAATACTTAGTATGAGAAAATTATGAATGGTTAAGGCAATATCAAGTTTTATAATAATGCTATAATATTTAATTATATTACTTTAATTATTATAAAATACTATATCTGGGTAAATTTCGACAATATTCGTTCAATATTGTTTAATTTCATCATTTAATTTATCAAATGAACTCACACTTATATTCCGCCAGCTATAATTTGTTACTTTCACTTTTAAATATTTCGAACTTATTTTGTTTTATATTATTTTTGAGCAGAATGTTTGCTGAAGATACAGAGTTACAAGATTCTATTGGAACTATGTTACATAACAGTGGCGCACTTGGTAATATAAAGGTAACATTTCAAATAGTAATATTAACTTTAAAAATTGAAATAAACTATTAAAAATAAGGTTTTTACATCACTCATCAGCAATATGTTTATCCAATCAGATTTAAAATTTTCTATAATTTTGGATATTACTTATTTTGGGGCTATTTGCTTCCATTTTTTTATTTATCAGCTACAACATAAAAACCTGGAGACTGTAAGATATTTGAGCCCATTTTTTATATACATATATACTGTCAAATCTGCATATATTGGATCATTAGGTTCCAATGAGTAAATCCAGTATAACTGGTTTTAACTCATACTTTAAGAAAACCATTTAAATGAATAGTTATATGTATTTTATGACAGTTGTATGCATATAAAGTAAACTACATGTTACTCAAATTTAGGGATCCCATAGAAAAGTCTCTAAAGCTAGAAATCCAATATAGGTTAAATAGATTAACATTTCAGAATAAGCATATTCATTCCATGCCATAAAAATATCCACTATTGCCAAAAATCTATTAGAAAACGTTGATAGGTATACAAAATGATTATAGATTTCCTTAAAAATATAAGTAGTTGGGTCATTAAATTTATGTAATATGCCTATATGTACTAAGTGTAAAACAGTTCATCTTTTAAAGTTTTGCATAAATATGTTATTTGTAGCAGTACAATCTATTCATAATATGTATAGTTATATTCTTATTTATAATTCATAGATAATCTTATTGTCTGTCTTATAGAACAGAAGTATATGTCAAAATATTTATAAATTATGTTCCATATGAATTCTACTATATAAAGAGAAAATTATAAAACCCATGGTATAAGTATCAGATTTTCATTCAGATTTTGGTATTTTCATTTTTGTTTTCAATGTATTTCCTGTAATCTTCCATTCCAGACTTTTGTATATTATTATTATTTACCTTTAATCTAATTTAGTTTACTGCTATATTTTAGTTACATAATTTACTCCCTGCAGAATTCTCAAACATAAATTAAATAA
Organism: Vannuccia rotundouncinata; assembly: GCA_034780395.1. Lineage (NCBI taxonomy): Eukaryota > Metazoa > Platyhelminthes > Proseriata > Coelogynoporidae > Vannuccia > Vannuccia rotundouncinata. The sequence continues at coordinate 26,661 of JAUZNC010013984.1, read as the reverse complement.
TCTGGAAATTATGTTGGCACCTGTTTTCTGTTGAATATATTTGATATCTTTCTTATAATTATAATTTTTTAATTTATTTAAGATTCTGTAGAATTTGCCTAAATTGTAACTTTGACTATATCAACTATTTGGCTATAGTGACACTTTAATTTTGTCCTTGCAGAAATCCTATATAAATATATATATTATATACAAATAAGTTTATCTATAACAACAGTTTTTCTTAACTATACATTTTATTTCCCCCTTTGAGTATATATAATGTATCTATAATGACACACCATTCTTCCTTTCAAATGTTTTATAATACCTAATTACTTTCAAATGCACAAAGAAAAATATTTTTATGTGCATTATTACCTTTTGTTATATAGTATAATCCCACTATAATGTACCTTCAAGGGACCATCAAAAAAGTATTTTATAGCCAAATGTAAGTAATATCTGAGTATGTTATAATGGGATTATTCTGTACATCATATATTTTGCTATTGCATGTTTTATCTTATATAGTAAATTTTTTGGATGCATATTCAATATAAATATGGCTATATATTATAATATGGCATAATTTGCATCTTTATTGCATTTTACAAGATTGGAAATTTACTCATGGGCCAATAGGTCGAGTCTGTTAATTCAATCGAGTTGAATGCAAAATGATGTAAATTATGCACAAGTTGTGTAAAGAATTTTATTTTTTACTATAACAATAATCGCCTTATGTACTATATGATTTATTAAATGTGTAACATAGATATATTATGTATAGCAATAATTAATTCTAATTTTAATTGTTGCTATTGATTTTCTTTGATGTAAGAATTGCACATTTAACAACAAATGAACTTTACTATTAATAAGATTGATAACTTTTGCTGTTGCATCCATTTTGAGTGCAATTGTGAAAATATGCCTTGTAAGAACTTTATTAATATGGCTGAACCATCGACCTCTTCTGACTCAATTCTCAAAGAAATGAAAGACATGATTTTTTCTTGTAAACCCACCCATGTTTAGTTGAAATGGCATGATAAATTAATGAGAAACTTGCTGAAAATTTGGAATCTGTGTAATTAAGTGTTTCAATTGCAAATCAAACCATTATAGCATGTCTACATTCAATGAAACAACCTTTCTGAAGAATTTTATTTAAAAAAATCAAAACTAGCTCTCCTGTTCGAAAGAAATGAATGGTTCAAATTTATTGAGGACGCCCCAAATGATGAGTTGCAATATGTTGTTAAGAAAAGGTGGCAATTATGGATTATTATGGTGGACTGTGTGTGAATGAACTGCTTTTGTTACAATTCAGTGATGCTGTTGTGATTCGCAACTCCATAACCATTTGTGTCCATTTTAGTAAGACTGACCAACAATGTAAACTGCCATTTTATTTTACCATTCTTAAAAACTAAAACTCGCCAAATTGCTGTTCATATTCAATTGTCAAAAAATATATCAGTAAAGATTAAACAAGATCAGTAAATGGTCATGAATAGTTTTACAGAACTAAAATTTGGAAGGAAAACTTTTTGTGGTCGATCATTCTGAATGTTACACTGGTCACTGTTTAAGATGATCATCTGCAATGGAATTTATTTTGCTGATTGTGGTGCATCGAAGGTAAACCTAAAGCATCATTTTTTTGAAAAATTGATTCAGTTGCACAGTGTTATGTAGAACAAAGCAAGAAGCGTAAAATGGATGTAGTGGCATCACGAAAGCATTAGTTGTGAAGAATCTGGTTACAAAAATGCATGGTGTGATGACAAATGATGCTGGAAAAGTTATTCAAATTATTGACTGATCAAATGTGATCAAGAATTTATAGTGAGCTGCTGCATATTTTATTAATGGTCTTTGACGTTTTAGTGTTTGACATATCTTTGTATTGTTCATTGCTTTTGTGGAAAATAAAATTCATCTCAATACAATAATAATTACATTCTTGCATGCTCATGCCCGAATGTAATTTATGACTCAAATTTTGTATGGATAAAGATTGATAAATAAAATTGTATATGTGTGTGGACAGATAACATTAATGAAGAAGATATGTATTATATTTGTACATTTTTTTACATTTATTTAGGATTAAATTTAATAAGTTAGACTCATAGATTTACTATGTCTATATTATTTATAGAATAGCTTATTTTATTGAGTTGAGTATATAATTTACCTACTAACTGGTAGCAAGACTATGATATAAAAGACTATGACATCTCTATATTCTATGATACATACCTACTAATAACCAAATAGATATGTTAACCAAAATCACATCTTATTTTGTTAATGTTAAAAACACATTATTATGGAAAATAGATAATTATAATAATTACTGAGTTGTGAGTGTAAACTTTTAATTACATGTTTTAAATGGGGAAAGTGTTGAATTTACTGAACAGTAAAATTGTTATAATTGTAAATTTGTATGATTTTGATCATGCAGTTAAATCTTTTTTATGTCATAATTTTTTTTGTTTGTGTTTTTCTTTTTAGGCTCAATTAAGAGCACTTGTATTCCTTAGTCTAGAGGAAAATGGACTCAACAAAACTTTGCCAGAATTTGAGAATTCTCAGTTAATAGAATTTTTGAAAACAGAAAATGGTATGATTGAGTAAATAGAAAGATTTGTTTCATTAAACATTCATTTATAAATGTATTTCAAATTATACAGGTAAAACAGTATTCTTCTTGATGATTCAATTACTGCAGTTCTTTAATCTATTGCACACTATTTCTGTGCTTATACCCGAAACCGGACTGGTAAGACTCATTATGTCCTTCTAATTAAACTAAACAAGCGTTATTTTTGTTGACTTTCGTTTTGTTTCTTTAGGAATTGGATGAATCTGATACACTTAGCATTAAAAAAAAATTATCTTTAGATGATTCAACTTCTAAGGAACCTTTAATCTCAAAATTAATTGATCAATATTGTCAAAAACAGAGTGTTCCTGAGGAATCGGCTGTGCACAGTGTAGTAAGTGATTGGCTGCATTTAAAACATCATATTATGTACTAGTATTGATAAAAAATCGTTATTTCAGTTTATTTTTTAAAAGCTTCAAGTTAATGACATTTCTTTTTTACTTTACAAATACGTCTATTTTGAGTATACAATTATATTGTTTCAATGTAGTTACGGTTTTTACCAAGGTTATATATGTTCAGCAAATTATTATTACTTAGATGACAAAACGTATTTATGTTCACATATTTAAAAGGGATTGTGTATTTTAAGTTTTGTTATATGTGCACAGTTTCTGAATCATAAATTTATGGGTATATTTTCAGTTGGTATCAGAATCTCGTAAATGTGAAATTGCATTCAAATTTAATAATTTTAATAAGGTAAGTAAAATGTCCTATGTTTTATTACAGAAAAGGGATAAATGAATATAAAATTTGAACCTATAAATATTGAAGTTGAATATTTCTGAATTGATTCATTCTGAAGTTGAATATTAAAATATCATTTACCGTTATAATTGTTTCACGAAAAATTAACCAAATTTTGAAGTATCTTAAGTTAAACCGACAAAATCTATAACAAAATTAGACGTTTTTCCTTCTAAGTTAATATTGGTCGATAATATTGTATAAATATTATAAAATGCGCAATATGTTCCGTTAGCTACGGTACTATATTGCTGTTCATTCATATTTTGTCACAGCTAGCATTTAGAATTTTATAATATTTTGTCATAATTTAACATTTATCGTGATGAGCAGCTTGCATATATTCATGCTAGACCATTAATGAATTCCAAAGTAAAGGTATGCGTCGACATCCCTCCACAAAGAAAGTTACGACATAATAACAAATAAAATTATATAGTGTATACGTACTTTGTTCATTGCCCTTGTGGAGGGGAGGACTTATCGGAGGTAGCATTAATTGTACTGCGAAAAGTCACATAAGCCATCGTTAGAGGGAGTTTCGTGATTCTGAAGGGGGGGCTTAACATTTGGACACGCTTTACTTTATTTACAATTTTATTCTTTTTCAGATTAAGTGAAAAAAAATAACACTTTAACCGATTTTATAATGAATATTAAGACTATGTAATATTTGTAATCTTATAATTCAACTTCTTTTAGCCTATCGCAGCTTAAACTGATCAGTGAGTAAAATTTCATCTCATAGCTTTATTGAACATAAATGTGAAGTCAAATTTGCGAATATAAACTGGTCCCGTTTGTACCAGTATAATTAATGTTTAATCGGTATCTATTGATTTTCTAATGCTATTTCTAATAGGAAGATGTATTATTATTATTAATCTTGCAAGTGTGTTGGTTCATATCATATAGTAAATGGATGCTATTTTAAAACTTGATATAAAACTGGATTTATTATAACGTTTTTGGAATTAAGTTAGTTATCTATGGTCTTTATACTATCAATTTATTAAGGTGAACTTCTAACAGATATGAACATATTAATAAATACTGATGAATACGTATCTCGACAAAAATTGCTCCAATTTCTAAATAATGCTAAGATTTAATTCGGTTCAGTAAAATATAATTTTTTTAAGTTTTACATTTTTTGCCATTATATCAATTCTTTTCGGAATAAGTTTTTTGCAATTTTGCAATTTTGATTGATAAAAATTATTAATTTTCAATATATCAAACATTTATAATATGTTTTGTATGTTGAAGCTGATAGATCATATATTTTGATTGATTGAGATTTTCAAAGTCATATTTTATATTCGCATTTTTATTGTTTTGTTTTTATAATGTTCTGTTTTGTTAAACAATTGTTTATTTTTATTACAAAGATTCCTATAAAATGTTGTTTGCACCGCATAATTTAAAATTCATGACATTAAAATTTTTGAATTGTTCAAAAGGAAAAGTCCTATTGTGTAGTATTTGTAATTAAAAGTTACGGTATTCCTTGTTAGATTACACCAGGAGTCCTCACAGGAAACGAAACTTGTCGATTTTTCCACCAACTTCTACCAGAATTCAGCAGGTAATAACATGATGAATCGTCTCACGATCTTTGTCATTTACACTTTTTTCCAATCTAGTGACCATTTATTGCACTTACTCTGAAAACCGACTGGCACTTAAGTTGTAGTAGTTAGAAGTCTGAATATCTTAACATTTGAGGGTTAAACACGAAATTCTCAAGAGCTCTAAAACTTTCTTATAGCAATTGAATTAATTATTGGTCTTGCATCTATGATTTACCCGCGCACAGTTAATTAAGTGACAAAGGAATAATTTGTAGCATGACACTTACTGGTTATAGTTGTATTATGTAATCGTGAAAATCTTGTTCAATTCAATTAGCTATATCGGGTAAGTGCTTACAAGATGATGGGTACTGTGTAATTGTATCATGAAGTCTTTCTCAACTGTAATATTGATTAGATTGAAGTGTGGACTCGACCTAATTAATTTGCAGCATCTGCATTTCAGGTCTGTTCTCGATCGATTTCTCTACGAAGAATGTCGCAAGTTGGGTTACAATTGGAATGGTGAGTTGTGATTTACAAGATCAATATTCTGGGAGACTGGATTTAAAGCTTCAGTTTCTAAAGATTCAATTTCATGTTTTATTCTCAAATATGCACTCACACTATTTGATTTTGTTATTGAATCTTATTAACCATTTGAAGCCGGGTGGCAAGACTGTCTTGCCATGACAATTACATTAGTTTATGGAGTTCTAGGAATAAACTCTGTCTTAGTAATACAAATTTTATGTGAAACTAATTTTCGTGTCCACAATCAAGAGAAAATATTACTAACATTTTTCTAATAAGCAAATGTTTTGTTTTGACTTAGCAATAATCTACAGTCGTATTCACAATACATTAAATTATTTTGTTAATACCAGACAACTTGTCTAAATTTGCAAACACGCTAAATTTGTTTACAACCTTTATGAGTTTCTACTAACTGTTGACCTTACTAAATATGTTATTGCTTGTCGATTTTTATTGCCTAGGCTTGAGTATCTTACCTATGTTTACCTCTCATCTCGCAGGAGTAATTCAGTCCCAGTTAAGAAACAGACTGATTGATAGAATTAATTACTTTACTAAAGAGCCGACACACATTGTAAAGGAAAATCTCTCTGCATCTCTCATAAAGAAATATCTCTCATCTCAAAACTGTATTACATTCCGACAGCAACTGAGTGATGGTCATTTGTTCATAATACTTATTGATAAAACGTAGTTTTAAATCATTATATTTTGTAGCACCCAGATAGCACCAATACCACCCATAACTCCACTTTTATCTATTGTTGAGTTTTTCAATATAAAAATACGACTTTAAACGTTAATATTTTTATCATTAAATATCAACTTAAACTATTTAATATTTATTAATCGAACAATAGATAGAAGATGAGTTGGCTTGTATTAGGTGCAACTGTTGCATTCAAGTTCAAACCTGTAGTTTCGACACATTTCTTCAAATTTTGTACTACGTATAAAAACACTTTTACAATACAGTTATGTAAAATGATACTTTTTGATTATATTACACTTATTTGTATTGATCATTGTATTCATTGACGTACCTCATTACTATATACATAAAATCATAATTTTTATTACACTTTCTGCTTTGAGGTACATAACTATAAAGTGTTACAAATATTATACTTTTTTTTTAGAACAGAAACCCACTTTACTTAGTTATTTTGAAAATATATACACTTATTAAATATCCGTGTTCAATGAGTTATTCTTAACTTATTGTTAACGATGTGATTTAACGTTAAAAGTTCACAATTTAAAAAATTGACATCATGAATTGAAAATAATAACATTTTTGATAGATTAAACTTGTTACTTTTACATATTAATTAAGAGTTATGAATACACAAGTGTCCCCTGATTTTGTGCTTTACTTCTAATAGTCATTTAATAATATGATTCAACTCATCAGGCTGCTTAGTTTTTGTCCGCGGATCATTGCCAAGACTTCTACAAGACTAGAACTTTCTTTAACTTACTCATAAGCCAACTAATTGAACATTTCTCATCTCATTGATCCTGAATTGCCTTTCCTGTTAACTCCCTTCTCTCTGCTCTTGCTCTCCTCTCTCCTGTGACTTCCTGAATCAGTTATCGACCTGGAGAACGTTATCCAGATGTACCAAAGTCTTTATATCCAGTGTCACTCGGTCGTGTTGAGCGGGGAAGCTCTCGTTGACCCTCCCTCGTACGAAGCACCTCCAGTCTTCACAGACAAGTCGTCCAGAATTGACGTCCCTCTCTCGTACGAAGCACCTGCAATCTTCACAGACAAGTCGTCCCGGTCCAAATCCGTAGATTCTACTGCTGACAGTTGGTCCTCGATTCACAACGACGAAATTAATGCAGGTCATAAGTGAGTTGACTCATAGATATCGTAATAATATTTCTCTAGATCGGCAACCTTAATTCAATTTTGTTTGAAATAAAAACGACAAAATGGTGAAATCTTGTTTGGCCTATAATTTTAAAAATAGAACTGTGAAGTAGACTAAATCGATCAATATATCTTTGCACAATTAAGTTCTTTTAATTGTATACACATATTATGAGTAGTTATTGTCGTACTATATTTATAACAATATGTTTTTCTGGAGAATTGTTTTTAAAGTCAATTTCTTTAATCAGTTTGCAATTGATTTGTCCGTTTTGATATCGGACGCTGGCTTACGTATAAAGCGTAGTTGTTTGACAATATAGTGAATTAATGACGATACCAATAAATGGACTATCAGTTCAACTTAACCTATAAACTTATTCTTTAAGATCACTCTTTAGTGTATTTACTTGTATTAGTAAATATCTATTAATTAATATGATTTCAAAATCTTTATTATGATAGATAATTGTTTGGGATTAAATATTAATAAAAATTTGAATAAACGAATTCATTCACGTTGTTATATGGTACTTTAATACAGTATATTTACAATAACAATACTTATAACAAATATTTTATTTCTTTAAATAAGAAAGCTTTTATAAAATGGAAGTATTATAAATGATTCAATACCTAGATATAGTATAGCTAATGTTTCTGAATTTTTTACTTAAAATCCAGACTGGTGGAATCTGATGATGCCACCAAGTGTGTGTAATCTAACTGTGTAATCTTTCTATTTCAAAATGTCATTTATTTTATCAACTTTTGTAAACTTCGTGGCATAGCTTACTCGGTAATTTATTACATTTTTTCACTATTTCTCTGTATACACAAGATGACATACCTTTCTTGAGCAGTGTTGACATAGTTTGGGTCAATTGGTCATATTATTTATTTGTACTGAAAGAGAATCAATAATTTTGGTACTAAAATTCAAAATGCAACGTTACTGATACGTTAAAAATATTTACCTTACATTTTTACATCTTAAGTTTTACTATAAAACTACCAACTCGTACAAAAGTGAAGTTATAGGTCAAAGAATTTTTAAACTATATCACTGTACTCTTTGCTAACTAATGTTTTTTATTGAGAAGATTTTAAAAAAATTAAAGTGTTTTCAAATTTTGATATGATTGATGGTGGTTCAGGTATTATTGTTATCTATTCAATTATATATGTATGTTGAGGCCAGCTGGAATATTTACAAGAGTATCCTGTCAAACACCTATTCTTAAATACATTCGAGTCAACAAGTGCATAAACTTGTTTATAATTTACGCCACTAGGGTACATCCGTGTCTTAAAGCTCTCAAAACCAGAAGCTAAACATTTCTTCCTAGGTAATTGTTCTTTGCAACTTTTAGCATAAATGATAAATGAAATTGAAGTTACAGCTGTGATGTTTACAATAATTGTGCCAACGTTCATATTTCAATATTATGTATATAAAAGGGTAGGATGCAATAGCTTCAAAGGCCAATAATACGACTGAACTAGAGATTTCTATTAATAAATCAAACTACCACCCACAAATTTAGTATGGTTGAAATGATGGCATATTGTACTACATGTTTACATCAGAATATATAGGCCTATGTTTTACTTATTCCAATAATATATAAAATAGTTTTTCATTGTTGTTTTAAGGCTAAGGCGAGCAACTTCTGCCAGTCGAATACCAAAATTAAAAACTCCGAAAAAGGAAACAAAAATCAACGGACATCACTCTGGATTGGAGTAATTTACTTTAGATATATAGATTTAATTAGTGCAATTATTTTTATATGCTCACTACTATTATATTTATCTACAATTTAGTAAGTCAAGTAGTGTCACTTGTGGAACCAACGGAATTCCAAAATATCAGCATAATTCTGCTCACTCTTCTGGAAGCTATGACGAAACAACACGAAGTAATCCTTTGTATTTTATAGTTAATTGCAATCTATATAGATTTACAAGTGTTCATTATTTATTACAGGTAACGGATTCAGCCAAAGTTCAGACAAGTATGTATTCTAATATTGTTGAATTTCCTATTTCATAACATAATATATGCTTGGATTTCAGTGTGATTGCTTCTATATAATAATAATATATTCTCAAATTAATTATAATATTTTTAAAATATACCTTTTGATGTTTGTAAGTAGTATAGTATGTATTATATTACATTTTTGCAGAAAATCTGCTCAATCTAATCATTTTGATAAGTCCAGCAGATCTACAGCTAATGTCAATGATCACAGAAAGGGAAACTATATTAACGAAAAACGCTCGCAGGTAAAGCTTCTTCATCGATTTATGTCAATTAATGTTACGAATATTGATTTTATTTTTTGTGTGAAGCAGTTTGACCGTGTTTCATTAGTACATGATGCAAATTCTGACGGAAGTGGAGTAGAAGAGGATTCACTTTGTACGTTGTAAACTCGTGTAATCTTCACTTTATGTTCTACAATTTCTAAACTATATTACTATACTCCACACATCTATATTTATTTATGGAGTAGGTTTTACTATCTTATTGTACATAACATTTTTATACAAACATGTTTAATTATATTATTTTATACAATAATGTGTAATATAAAGATTATTTTATGATGATATTATTTCTATCAAGAATGTTATTGCATATTTATGTTTATCATTAAATTGTAAATGGCCGTAATGTAATATCTTATGTTACATAATAAAATTATTGTTGACAATACTTGTATCAGATGTTAGCATAAATATACACATGTATCTCCTTAATTGGAATGGGAAACACATACACCATATTGTTTGTACGTTGGTCTTTTTGTAACCATTGTTTTTAAGGGGTCTTAGGGGCTGTCCATAAAATACGTTACGCTATTTTTTACATTTTCAAACCCCCCCTCGTAACGCTTTGTGACAATTTTGCATACCCCCCTAAGTAAATACGTGACGCTGGTCAACCCTCCCCCCCTATAGCTACCATACATACATATAATAAATCGTTATTTTGATAAAACTTGCAATATGACAATTTTAATTATTTATGAGAAAATGAAATTTAATCCATAATTAAAGTACCTAATATAATCTGTTACTATATAGACCACAGCACACAGTCCTCTAACACTTTGAAACATATATTATGTACAGAAATATAATATCTTAATTAATCAGATAGTAATAAAACTTGTACAAGAGAGAACATTTAGAGTTAAACTACACGCGGGCCAGAGAACCGATAGCTAGTATATATGATATATTTATAGGAACAAGACACAACTATAGGTAAAATGTGACGCGCGGAAGGGGTTCTGAAAACCAGACAGAACGAGTTATTTTTATAGTCATCCAACACTTCCCAAATTGATCGACGAACAATTGCTGGAGTTCCAGTTGAAATGTCCACTTGACCATACCAGCTTGGGATATCACATCTGAAATGTCCAAGTCGTCCTCATCGCACCCTTCTGGTTCATCTTGAAATGTACCTACACAAGACCTACTTCTTTCTTTCTTTACAAACTATAGTAAAAATACAGTGTTCACTCTCACTATTTTTTTTCAGTGTCACGTGACGCTGCACTAACTACCCCCATGACGGTCTGTGACATTTTCAGAACCCCCTCTCAGGCGTCACGTATTTTATGGACAGCTAGCCCCTTATTTCCTGAAATTTGTAAAAAAAAATTACAGAAACATTGAGAAATTAATTTACACACAAGTATGTAAAATTTTGGTGGATTTATTGAGCTATACGACTGATATATAGCTCAATAGTATTATATATTTCATAGCAATGAGCAAATTCTATCATTTTAGAGTCGAGCTCAAAGACGCACTTAAAGTATGTTATTAGAATATAATCTGGCTAAAACGTACCTTCATTACTAACATTGGATCCTCAAAATATTACTTTATATTAGAGGTATTCCTACGTTATACCCAGGACTTTACAAAAAAGTACTTTATTTTATAACGGGATTTTTATAATACGATATATTATAAGAATTTATAGAACGATACCATAAAATCTTTTACTAAACAACTATGTACACACATTCAACCGTTACCTGAGGGTTATATATAACCCTTTTTTTTACAAATCCAGCTATTTTATGAATTAAAAGACAAAATGTCAAAGTTATTCTCGGATATGGTTACATAGCTTTTTCGGTGTTACACAATAAATAGTTACAGCTCAGTTGTCATATATCAATAGTCACTATGTGCAACTATTAGATATACATGCAATATCTATGATAAAAAATGTTGAAGTACGTATTATTATTTTCATATTTTTAAACTAACTCCGATTCCAACATACTATAATATTCCGTCGTAACTTACTCCAATTCCACTAATAATATTCACTTTATCTCGCAACATTCAAGTAAAAGTTGTGACTACAGTAGTATATATAAATATCATTACGTATTTTCAATTTTTGCCCCGGCATACAGAATCGAAAGTTATAAGTACATTCTATAATAAGGTATAGTATGTTAATGAGTTATAATTTTAGTAAATTTAGACATAAATCTAAACATTTAAATTTACAAATTATTTTTATAAAAGCTATTATTTAATTAATTAACATGAATCCGATATATTAAATAGATTGAAGAGGTTCTATCATGAAAAAAGGTAATGTCGACCAACTGGAATAAAAATATTATGTAAAATTTATCAAAACCGTAGATCTCATAAATACATTTAATACATCACAATATAATACCATACAAATGAACAATATTTATCATAAAAAGACATTTTACTGATCAACAAAAGTTAAGACAAAATAAACGCAAAACAAATGTTGAAATGTGTTTGTTGGATATCAATTGACTATTTTCTTCAATAACGGCCTGAAACAATATGAACAATTAAAAGTAATAAATTTAATGTTTTTAAAACTAAAAAAATAGTTTTCACATATATTTTATATATCTAATACAATTAATCGAATAATACACTATTTATATTACATTTAAAATGTATATAATTTTTAATAGATTTTATTTAAATGAAAACAATTATAATCTAATTGAGAAAATACTTACGATCATAACGATCAAAGCTGGGTGATCTTGATCTCGAATATCGTCTTGAAGGAGGCGACCGTCTGCTGTGACCTCCTCCCCTAGGATAATCTCTTCCTCTGTGGTATTGCCCACCACGGCGGCCATCATCACTAATAACACAAATTAATATTGTCTGATAATTGAGCAAGACTCAATAAAAATTTACATAAATCCTATTGCGAATGCCAGATGAGTTGAGTATTCAATTGGTATGCAATAATATTCATATATTATTCAGGCATGGGATTGGACTTTCAGAAAAAGCCTGAAATATATTTTGCAACACGAAGTCAGTAGGAGTGTCATAGCTACACGGTGAACGTAGCCTGTAGATCCGCGCGAGAAAATGGAAGCATCATAATATTTTATTTGGGAAACTACTTTCGTAAGACACATGCACCAACCCTCACCCTTTGAATTTTTATATCTTTTTAGATGAATAAGAAAAAATGACCGTTCAGCCTGAAAAATCCCATGCCTGATTAATATAAATAATTTGGATATAATCAGGGTTCTCACGCTTTCTCAATATAATATGAAATTATAGATATTTTCAAGAGAGATTCAAGTGATTTCAAGAGTTATTTATATAAATTTAACATTATTTTAATACAATTTGACGTGTATTAAATTAAAACAATATTAAATTCGATTATTTATCGAATTTTTGTTTACGAAGATCTTATTGGCGACTTTTCATAATATGTAAACGTAATACAGATAAGAATTTTTTAAATTTTATACATGAAAAATGTTTAAAATACTATATAATAGATATCGGAAAAGTTGTACACACAAGCTTGATTTTCCCATGTAGATACCAGGAGTTGGTGGATGAGGTCTGTTTGTGATGCTGAAGTCGACACGAGCTGGCCTGCCATCAATTTCCATTCCATGTATCTCATCTTTAGCTGCACGTGCATCTTCAACCTCATGAAAATAAACGAAACCAAATCCTCGAGAACGACCTGCATCAATGGAAATTGTTTAAAATAAATAATGGTATTAAATTTCATTAATAATAGGAAGTACTAAAAAACTATATACAGGGTTGGCCATAAGTTACTGGACTATTTCATTACTATATTATTTATTTTGTTAATATGATGTACAAAAGTTGTTATATAACCAACAACAAAAATTAACAAGAAACCATGGAAACAATCTGATAGTAAAGTCACGAATAGTGCTCAAATTGAAAACCATCAGCATCTATAAAACGTTGACACCTGTTGGCAACACTTTGACATACCTTTTCACAAAGTTCGGGTGTATTGTTAATGTAAATGAAAAAATCTATAATTTTATCTTTCATAGCATTAACATTTGGTAATCTTTCTTTGTAGACATAATCCTTGGCCATCCCCCAAAAGAAGAAATCGAGTGGATTATTTTAATTGGTAAGAGTCGACATGTATTATACAAAAATTAAATAAAAAATATAGTAATGAAATAGTCCAGTAACTTATGGCCAACCCTGTATATATAATGAAACAACACAATCACTGTCTGCGTTGTCAATTCACATGGAACTGCTCATAAACCATTCTTTACTCTGAGTATTAAAAGATAATAATCAATCAAATATAATTTCTAACCAAAAATACACCGAAATTTGGAATAAAAACTTACCTAAACATTTTAAGCTCATACAATTGTGAAATGTTATTATTTTTTTCAATTAAAAGTTCTCCAATTAAAATCCAAATACATAGTTTAAATATTTCGAACAAAATAAAATCACTAAAAATGAACAATTACGCCCAAGAGGATGAGTATCATACAATATATTAAAATACATAAATTGTTTGTCAACTAAGAATAGTGATCTGAAATAGCTAAGTAGAATTTGAGAGTTATGAAAAAACGGTTGAATATTTTATAATTATAATAAATAAATTCTTATTTAATATTTCACAATTTTATTAGAAATGGTTAAAAATTTATTTATTTAATGAAAAATCCTAAAAAGTTTTCGTGTATCGAATGTGTCTAGTTGGTTCAATACATAGTTATTTATAATAATGCGAACTACGTATACCAGAAACAAATTTATTAAAAAAAAGTCTAACTTATAATAAATTTTTTTTAAAGCTATAGGACAGTCAATTTGACCTTCCCTTTGATCTACACTGCTGTTAAATTGACGTTCTGTACATTCAAATAAATGTGAACAAAAAACACCCATAATTAGATACATAAATATTATACCAGTCAAACCAACGAAAATTAGTTGAACAAATAATCTCAAGGCTTACCTGTATAATTGTCAAAAATCATATTAATTTCTTCAATTTCACCAAATCTGCTAAAGACATCGTATAAATCTCGTTCTCTGGTTTTAAGTGACAAGCCAAAAACACCTAGACATCTAGAAGGAGTTGGATTGTCTCTCTCCGGAACAGCTCGAGAAAAGGGACGTCCACGAAGTGGCACTGGTGATCGTCTGCAGATATGTTAAAGTATCAGCATACGTCGTCAAGTCATTTCACATACATTCTGTTTTCCGATAATTCCAGCAAACATTTCACTTCAGTTTTTTTTCAATTTTCTACTGAAACTGTTGTGCAATGTTCACTTTAAATTTTCTCGTATTTATATTGAGTTCTTCAGTTTTTGAAAGGAGTTTAAATTATTCAAATTAATTATGAATTGAAAACAAAATTCTAAATTTTTCCATTATTTTCATAAATATTACATTAAAACTATTCTTTTTCTTCATTTAATTCAATAAAATGTTTTGAAAGGTTCTGTATGTTCATTTATTTTGGGCGAACAAACTATTTAATATTTTTTCTTGTTCCGTTTTTTTAAATGCAGAAAAAGTATAGCCGTATAATATATATTTAACCATATTTAATATACTTGTGCAGAATCATTCTTCCAGAGAATTCGGTTATTTTCCTTTCATTTTTCGATAAATCTACTAATAAATTCAGTGATCATCATTATTATTTAATTCATTCTTTGTTCAAAAAATGTTCTTAATCTTCTGTCTTCAAATTTTTGTTAGTAAAAGAAAAAAATATTTGAAAACCATTTAATCCAAAATGTCTTTAAATGTTCGGTAAAAAGTATTAACCAAATAAAGAAACACTTAACAAACAAATAACATAAAAATTAACAAAAGCAGAACAACTATAAACGAAAATATCAGAGGAAAAAGTTTGCAAAATAAAACCTTTATATATAAAGCGAATTTAGGGATTTTTTAAAGATATTTTGTTAGAAAAAACATACACATAAATTATGTAAAATACGTTTTTCATATTATATTAGTAACAATAGGTTAAATATATGGAAAGTTATTACATAATTGTTTCATTATGCCAAATATTCTCAATAGAAAAAATCAAATACAACTCTATGAAGTTTTCACTAATTGTACAAATGTTGGAGAAATATTATCTATTATATAATATTTTATAAAGTATTTTTGTACATAAATTACGTGAACCAGTTCATTATATACATAAGACTGTAATTTTATTTATTTAACAACAGCTTTACTGTAGTAACATATGCAACACTAGCAAGACACAAATAACACTAGCCAAATAATAAATGCAATTAAATACCACAAACGTGATTAATACGTGTCTGTACATAATATTAGATAAAATATTCTAATATCAAATTCTCTATTGTGCCTAATGCACATATAAACAAACCTTGAATAATAAGGATTTCCACCAGTTCTCTCCCTTGAAAAAGAACGCGATCTTGACATCTGACGGTCGGTCCTTTTATAACCAACGTTAGGGGATGGACCTCTTCTGTGATATGATCCCTGCATTGAGCTCTGATAATAAATTAGACAATTTAAAAAATTTAATCAATAAATCACAATTAAGCCTTAGGTATAGCTAAGTACTTACCTAACTAATTTCATGTTCATATATTTTTAAAACAAATTGTAATTTTTCAACTTAATTAACATGTGACACATCACAGTGTTGAACATAAAGTAAACTATTTTCCCGAGTTTTCCAGAATAACGAAAAAATCCAGGGTGAAAATTATACTTTTTAATGATTAACCAAATTTATTTCTATATTTTTACATCTTTTCTAAAATTATATAAAATATTATAACATTGCTTTGACCAAGTTGACAATCATGATTTACAATCAATGAATAATTAAATAATAGAAATATATATATATGTAATTAAAAAATATTTTAGAAAGAATGTAAAATAAAAAATATTACAAATTTCCCAGGATTGTATCCTTTTTCAAAAAATTGTGGCAGAATACTAAAATAATAGAAAAACTGTTATTTGGATAGAAAATGAATTAGGAAGTATGATGTGGTTATAACAAGATTAAAAGGATTTAAAATTTGCTGGTTATAACAAATGCTTGTTACACCAAAGGCACTCCAAAATTGATATAATGTTAATACATATTGTAATTACATGAATATGTAACAATAAATAATGTTTCAATTAAATTGAAACAAGTCAGTACAATGAAGTTGAGAACATACATACTCTCATTTGACAAAAAATGGATAAATAATTGAGATTGGCTGTATGGCAGCCACATCTTCATATGTAAGTATAACTACAGAGAAACTATACTTGCTACAGTTTCATTTAATGTATTTAGGTTGTATGTACATAACTGACTGCTATAAATAAGGCATACTTATTATAAACAGGGGTACTTATGAATAGGGACCTCAAATGCTGCTTGTAATAACTGAGGCTTCTATAATGTATTCAAATACAAATTTTGCTGGGACCTAACAAAATAGCTTGGGGGCTGTTCAATTCATATAATATGTACACATAGGGTGGGGTATGCTAAAATACATATGGCTCAGCACTGCATATGTACACAATTTTTTTAAATAATGTATTCAGTGCATCCTCCCCTGTTATATTATTGTTTTATGCATTTACTAAACTAAACTAATATAAATGATTTATGTTTTTATAATAACAGAAGTTTATAAAGTTCACTATTAGTATTATAAATATAAAGAATAATGAAATCAACTGAATTTCTCAATATTTGATTATATATTCATTGGCTGTGTGAAGGCCCACATATTGTATATAATTTTAAATTAGACTGTAAAGGTGTAGGGGTTTTCCCTCAACTTGGAATTCCCAAAACTATCAATGTCACAAGTATTTTGAAATCTGAAATTTAATATACCATTGGTAAAAGGTTAAAGACAATTTGACTATAAAAAAAAACAAATAATATAATAAAATTATTCTTATAATATAAAAAAATTATATGTAAATACATATTTATTATAAAAAAGTATTTATTTATAAAAAAATACTTATAGGTAAAAACATTATTTATTATAAAAAATAATTATTTATAAAGATGCAGAATTTAAAAACTTTAAAGGACTTTCTTTGATTTTTTCCCAAAAAATAAAGACTTCTAAAGGATCTATATGAACCCTGTAAAGTAATATAGCTTCCAATATTATATAAATAAATATTTTTTTTATTTAATTTTAAATTTTGATTTAATTAGATAATAAGTTATTATTTCAACAATATAATGAACAAAAACCAAGTTAAAGCATTGACAGATGCAATGGCTAATAAAAGTAGTTTATATTATTATAGAAAAAAAAGTGAAAGGTATTGGGAGAATAATAAGGAAAATACAGTGATCAGAATGTTCCAAAGTGGAATTATAATTAATAAAAAAGGACATAATACCTAGTAAAGACTGTAATAAAGAAATAGATGTGAAACATATTCTTGGCTATTGCAAGAAATTTGAAAATATTATAATTTTTTTTTAGAAATATGATCTACAAATTAATTAAATAAATGAGGAAAAAATTATAACAATTTTATAGCTGAAAAAAGAAAATGACAAAATACCTTCTTGAATTAAATACTAAAATAAAGAAAACAGAAAATGTAGAAGGGGTTAATGCTTTTTTTCCAGCATAGGATTCCTCAGTATAAATATTAGTGTCATGGTGGTAGCGATGGTTGAACCCTTTTTCTTCTCCCTTTATATAATGTGCCATCTCAAAGGCATTACATTGTATATATGTTTTGTTTCATTTCATATTAACTATGTAGAAATGCAAAGATTTTTTTGGGTAAAATGAAACAAAATTTTTGTACGTTTTTTCCAGAAGTGTAGGAACCATGATTGGAATACTAACTAATATATTTCAATTTATATAGCTGTTTCAAGAGACAATTTTGCTATCTTGTAAGACCATAAAGACATGGCTAGAGTGGAATCAGTTTTTTCTTTTTATAGCTAATTTATAGTGGAATCAGAGTTAGTTTTGCTAGTTAAAATTGACAAAATATTAAATATTTTAGTGTGGTTTTTTGTACTATAATTTTAAATATTTTTTGTTATTTTATTCCTAAATTTGACTTTTGTTAATATTAATAAAAATAGAAATTCTGCAGAAGCCAGCAATTATTAATGTTATAAAATCAATAAAAAGCTTAAAGAAAATATTATTTTACAGAATCACAATTTTGGCACCAGAATAAGATTTACTTTGAGGAATCAGCATTGTTTTTATCCTTTGCATTTGGCATTGGTATCAGATTTTATCTATGTGTATCAATTTAACTTTGTTTAAAATAAATTAAAAACATTTCCCTTGCTTCTATATAAAATGTATATATACCTATATACATTTTATTCTCTCTTTATACAGTGTGCCATCTCAAAGGCAATACTCTGTATAAATTTTCGTTTTGTTTCCTAAACCAATGTCCAATTTTTAATTCATATTTAATGAACAATCTATACTTATCGTACATAAAACATTTTTATAGTTTAAACTATATTTTAAAATATTTTCGAAATTGATTTTTTAGCACGTACTATATTTTTGTAAATGTTGAGAAATGATTCTAGACACAGATCTGACACTTTAAGGAAATAACATCAACCATCAGTATAGGTTACAGTAAATTAATATTTTATTAATAACTCTATATTATTTACAATACAAACATAACTAGAATAAGAAAAATTGCATTCAATGAATTTACCTGATTCATTCGAGACATTTCTGATTATAGAGAAAACCTTATTCAAAGTTAAAAATAGCACGCGTATCCGTTAAATAATCTAGTTAAACGTAATTTAAATAGTAAGAGATATATATCCTAAAATTGGTGGACAACTAAAATGTATTATATTGTGTACTATATTAAATAATATATTATAAAAAAGAAATAATGTAATAAAAGTAATTATAAATATTTGTAATCTTTCCAATTAAAAACATTATCAAAGTATTTTTATCACTAATTTAATATTAATGCACTATATTTGCCTTTCAAATTATATGAAATGATTAATAAACAAAATTATTTTGTTTTAAATTTTTTATTTCATATATAAAAAAATATTTTGAATGTGTTAATATCAAATTATGTAGTTTTTCGGGATCTCTTTGAAATATATATATTTCCCATTTTTTGTTTCGTACAAAAAATATTATTTGGTAATATTTAAATCAAATAGAATAATTTATATTCCATAATATAATAGTAATGCTATGTATAACAAAGTTTACAATAGAAATTCTTCATAACTTTTCCCTGCATAGCATTTTTTATATTCTTTTGTATATTACAATTATTATACTTATAACGACCCTTTCGTTTATTTAATGTAAATTTTATATGGAATAGCTAGCTATTCGTCGATGGATGACGTAGTATAGCAAAAAAATAGAATTCCTAGAATTTTTAAATTAAGATATAGAATTTAAAATAATTACATGGAATTACATAAAATAAGCACCATCAAGAATACTTATACAATAATAAATCAATAAATTACTAAATAGAATACCTATATAACAATATATATATCAGATTGAAAACGGGAGCAATTCATAAATTATTCAACATGATTTTATACTCACCTACTTGTTTCAATTAATTTATATATTATTATATACCCTTTATACTATATTTATATCTACTATTTCTACTATATTATCAATACCATTCTATATATATGATAACATATATTGTTATATAGGATTTCTATTTTAGTATTTTATTATTGTATAAGTATTCCTTTTTTGTATACTTATATAGCTATGTCTTCATTTGATTCTAGTGATCAGAATTCAATGGAGTCACTTTCGTCTTTATCCTCTCTCTTATCTAATCCTTCCATTATATAGATTAGATAAAACCCCAAAATGAAATAAGTATTTTTCTAGGGTAGATAATAGTCTTCAAGTCATTTTTCTATGTGGGATGAACATTTTTACCAATGATCTAAATATAATTTTCATATGAAAAAGCTGAGAGACATACTGAGAGGTTTTGATTAACTAATGAAAAATATAAACATTTGCTAACCCTGTCGGGTGAAGTAACTTTTATTTCATAGCAAACATTGCTACTCCCATCAGGAAGAGGGTAAAGCAACTATCAACAAGCAACTATCAATAAGTCTAGTATCAACAAGCAAATATATAGAGAAATCATCAAACTGATTTTCCTTATTCTTTTAGTACCTGCAATAAACACAGTAAGGTTATTTCAACTTAAAACTTGGTAAACAAAATATTATGCAACAAAACAGACTCAATCATGTGATGATGCTCCATTTTACAAATCTGAAACAGACAAGATTAACCTGAAAAAAAGATATCTGAATTTATTTGCCACAAAATTGAAAGACATTTAGATTTATATGTTTATCTTCCATGACACTCATCCCTCTATAGTAGAGTATGGTTAAGCCATTTTTTCTTCTCTTTTCTCAAACAAATTAACCATTTTGGGTCACTAAGCTTTTGACTGGCACAGCTACCAGCCAGGGACAAGGTAATTAATTTGGTCCAAGCCAGGGCTTGAACCTGCTACCTTCTGATTGGCAGTCAGACACACTACCACCTGGGTCACCCTGCTCCAATATGAACATCTCATATTCCATTCTTGCTTATTGATATCTTGATATTATATGTGAGTATCATAAGTATTATTATATAACTAAGTACATCTCCCAAAGTAGATAGTGATACAGAATTTTTATATTAAATTTTACTTTTATATTGGGGATGTCACTGAATTATAATATAAAACTATATTTATGCCCATAGTAATTTAGTATTTATTCTTTTTCAAGTGCAATTCATTTAATTGAATAGATTTAATATTTACTCAAATTGTACAACTTTTAAATTAAAATATATAATTTTTAATTGCTTCAACCCTGCACTTAAAATTTTATTGCTACACCCTGGGTATACAAAACTTTTTCAAATTTTAATTAGACTATCCATTCAAAAGTTATTGCATCAGAAAATTTTCAAAGTCTGAGATCCTGAAATATAGTTGGAGATGAACATGTCATGTATATATTACACTATGTAAATCTTTATGATACAATAAGTTTTGTATTCCTAATATTGGATAAGCTTTTGAATGATATATAGATCAACCTTGGAGGTGTTGTAGATCCTGAAATAAAGTTAGAGATGAATGAGTCATACAGGGATGAGAATCTTCTGCGGATTTGCAGATTTCAGAGTGATAATGATCATTTTTTGTGAATTGTCAGAATATGCAATAAAAAATATAGGGTTGGGGGGGGGAGGGGGCTGTTTTTCATCTAATTGGATTTTTTATTACAGATTTCCACACTACAAAAGATTTCTACACCACAGAAAATTTCCACATCAGGAATACACAATTTAGAGAAATAAACACAAAGACTAAATAGACTAGTAAACTATGAATACACACATTATATATATATAATTATGTACTATAAATTCACAAATATTATACCTAATAATATATCAGTCTTATATTTTTCTTTATAATTTATATTTGCATAGTTACATTAATTTTTGTTTTGTGTATTATCTTTTATACTATGTTATTCAAACACATAATTTTCCATATTAAGGGCCCCTCATAAAGACCCTTTCATTGTAAACTTATTATATAGATTTGTCATTTTCCAAAAGGGCCCCTCATAAAGACCTTTTCATTGTAAACTTATTATATAGATTTATCATTTTCCAAAAGGGCCCCTCATAAAGGCCCTTTCATCATAAACTTATATAGATTTATAATTTTCCAAAAGGGCCCCTCATAAAGACTTTTTCATTGTAAACTTATTATATACATTTATCATTTTCTAAAAGGGCCCCTTATAAAGACCCTTTCATTGTAAACTGATTATATAATATAGATTTTTCAAAACGAATGACTAAAAGGGGATACCAAAAGCGCATTGAAAAAAAAAGGAAAACACACCATGAAGTAGAAGATACCTCCAAATGCCAGAAGATTGATCATTATCATAAGTTTTAGTTAATTGTAAATAAATAATACTTGTAAATACATATTAAAAAGGATAGATTTTTTAATACCAAAAATTTTGATATTTGAACTACACACTTATTGAAGAACTGTGGCAGTATTTACTGTCAGGTAGAACACTATTCAGAAGTTTGTTTTAATTATTATTCTGTTCTGTTATTTTAGTCATTCCAAGTACTACAGCGTCTTCATTCCTTCCAAGTACTTCTGCGTCTATAATCATTCCAACTACTTCAGCATCTTCACTTCTATAATCACTCCAAGTACTTCTGCGTCTATAATCACTCCAACTACTTCTGCATCTTCTATCATTCCAAATGTTGATGTTGCTAATGTTGATAAAAATGTAAAAAAAACAAATTTCGATGGGCTTGGCTTGAAGATATAGTTGAATGGAAAATAACAATAAATGGTGTAATGCAACCTGTGACTGAAAAACTGTCTTCATATATAAAAAAGGGAAGTATATCTGGAAAAGGTCAGTGCATATTGTGTAATGAATTAATCAACTATGGTTCACGTGGACTTGCATCATTGAAAAAATCACGCCATTTAGATCACGTTGCTCATAAGTATTCAAACTATGTCCTTTCAGGATCTATGGATCGAATGACAACCAATGAGTGTTCAGTGGCAAGCACATCATTGCATAATAGAAAAGTTCATTCAGAGGTAATTTAGCATTTAACATTTCCATGTACACTGTTCCTGTGCATAATATAAATTTTATTAATTAGTTTTATTTATACATTTCTTTCAGGCATTTGTTGTTGGTATAGTTGCTGAACACAATCTACCATTCCACATGGCGCAAGTGATAGTGAATGCTTCTGTAGAACTCGCTAAAGATCCTAAAGCACAGCAAGCTGTCAATTTACATCGAACAACTGTATCCTACAAAATGCGATTTGGGCTAGCAAAAACTTTTGAAGAAGAGACGTTGGACGAAATTAGACAAGGACCTTTTTCAATAAATATGAATGATAGTACTAGCAACAGCCAGAAACGTGTATTAGCTATTTTAGTCAGTTTTTATTGTTCAATGAGAAATTGCTTTACAGTTGAACATTTAAGGTCGGTCGAGGTTGTAAAAGCAGACTCAGAGAGAATTCATTCTGTATTGTTCGAACTATTTGATAAGCTAGCTATTCCATGGAGCAATTTAGTTTCTGCGTTAATGGACTCTTGTTCAGTAATGAGAGTTTCTAAGTCTGGTTTAGAAACTCGAATTAGGGGCAGCAAGCACCCCAACTTTTAGATATCGATTGGGACTCGTGCCACCATATACATAATGCTTGTAAAGCATTCTGTAAACCATTTGACCACTTCTGTAAACCATTTGACCACTTCTGTAAACCATTTGACCACTGGGTGGAATATTTATTATCTGACTTACATAAATTGTATTGTTTTGTTTATTTGTTTATTGTGTCAACATAATAATATTTGTATTAATAATAGTAATTAATATTTTTGTGTCAGTAGGACCGTTTTAACTGTATGTATCTATTGGAACTTGTACAGTCATGTAATTTTCTACTACAATAAAATATAATCATATCATTGATATTGTCATTTGTACAGTCATTGAAATATATACCTTAAAAAGTGGGATATATGCTGTATATTAAAGGGATAAAATTAGCATTAGTAAAATCTAATAATATACTTATATCTTGTATAGATATTTTGTCGACAGGGTGGAGGGGCCCAATAAAAATATATTTCCGCGGATTTTTTTAAAAAAATGTAATGATTAGTGTGAATTTAAATTTTAAAAAGTTATAGGTACATTTGTAATATGCAACAATTTTCTAAAAAAAATGGATAAGGAGACTTTTTTAAGGAAAAAAGGTTTCATATCCATTCGATTTATACAAATTTCTATTGCTAACATACAGAAAATAACATTGTTTTTTTACTGTTATTATTCTTCCCTACCTAACTTTCAGTTTCTGATTATTTCTATATATAGAATATTTTAAGCTAACATTATCTTTTGAACATTAATTAACCTGAAAATCTGTCTTGAAATTTTTAAATCTGGATCTTACAATATATATTTTGGATATTCATTTTATGTATTTTCAGACCAAATATGGCCACAAACAAGTCGACAATCCCACAAGAATCCAATAAACCACGTGTAGGTCGAGGGCGAAGTAGGAAAGTTAATTCTGATACAACAATTCCGGTGAAGGAAATGTCAGAATCTCTTCATGGATCAGAAATGCAACCGAAAGTTTCGAGTGAGAGAAAATTTGTGATCTCCTCGTTGTCTAAAAAATAATTTTCTTTCTGTATTTAATTAATAGATTTAAACCCTGGTGTTACATCAAAAGGTCACGGTAGAGGTCGTGGTCGTTCAAAACAGATGTCAGTGATTCCTTCAGCTTCCGATACAGATCAACAACTCCTTCAAAGAAGGGCAGATAGGTTGGTCACTACATATTTTAAATAATCCAAATTAATCGGAAGTCTATTAAGCATGTTTTCTATAATTATAAAAGAGTTTTACTGAATGCTGTTGAGTCCAAGTTGCCACCAACACAACTACATCTACATTCATTTTTAATTTAAAATAGTGATAATTAAAATGAACAATTTTAGTTAAATTTCCTGCTATTTACCAATATCTAACCATACTTTATCATCCAAAGATTCTCTAACGATGGTACAAGATCAACAGTGAAAAATCCACAAATCGATCTGACTGTTTCCGATGCTCCATTCAGTGGAACATGCACTGACCTTCGCAAATCATACTTTCGATTAACCAAAGTTAGTTTGTTCATTTATCTACACTTTTTCTTTTATTTGTATTAACCGCAAAATTGATCTTCATTGTAAAATAAAACAATAATCCAAGCTTCCTTTTTGTCAGGAATATAATAAACACATTGTTTATTTCAAAATCGATTTTACATTATCAAATTTCGGAATCACAACTTATGTTTGACTTGAATACACTGAATTTAGTCTTACTGCACAGAAATTCACAGAAAACGCATTCATTACACCAATACCAAAAGTCAATAAGCCTTACACCAGCCTATTTCGGATAAATTCCACTTATGTCAATTCTATCCAGTTTCATTGAAAAGCTCCTCATAAGAAAAATTTATTACACTCCTTTCAGAGAAACTCTTCAAAATCAGCTCGCTTTTCTTACAACGGGAAGCACTACAGCAGTACACAGTATTCTTGCAGAGGGACAATCACAAACTATTGGAAAAAGAAGAATCAGTAATTGTCATAGCTTTAGATTTCTGCAAGTCTTTCGATACTGTTAAACTCTTTACTCTACTCAACAAAGTAGAAAATACCAATAGAAGACAGCATATATAACTGGTTAGTTAACTGTTTCAACAAGCACAATCCATGCAAAATATGTAGCAGTCAATGCCGCCATAAACTAAAGAGAAACTATTTTGTAGAGTTGCCTTTTAAGGTACATTCATTTAATAAATCTTGAGATGTGTGAAATGTTTTTCAGATGCCACTGGCCAGTGAAGTGAGACCTCCAGAAATATTGGAAGAAGCACTTCAGTACGTTGTTGATTTATGGACGGGTGCTCAACGTGTCCCGTATCTAACTGTCTGCGATCTCTTCAAAAGTATTCGACAGGATCTCATGGTATAGCAACATTTTCTGTTCGTTATCAGATATCTTCCAGTTAGTTCGTTTTAAAAAATGTGTGCCTTAATTTATGTAATGTTAATATACCTTTTCAAATTGGTCATCAGGGTTCCCACGCACATGGAAAAACCTGGAAAAGACATGGAAAAAAAGTATCATTGAAAAGTCATGGAAAATCATCCAAAAGCCCAAAAATCATGGAAAAGTCATGGAAATTATTTAC
>JAUZNC010013973.1:0-28888 GCA_034780395.1 Vannuccia rotundouncinata | reverse complement strand
TATTCTATTCTATTCTATTCTATTCTATTCTATTCTATTCTATTCTATTCTATTCTATTCTATTCTATTCTATTTTACTTTTTATTGTATATCGCGGTTATTTAACACTGTTTTTATTTTACTAATTTTTACTTTTTGTATTTTATTGTTTATTTTTATAAATTATTTTAGTTTTAATGGTTATTTTAACAGAGTGTTTTTTATTTCAATGTTATTGTATTTTCTTTTTTCTTTTTATCATCTCCCTCTCTGCCATAGGAGACTCCCTCATATTTAGATTGAAAAATATGCTAATGCAAAAAATGATTTTAGAGTGTATATTTAAATAATCTATTTTATCATGTATCAGATTTCGAATAAAATTGTGTAGGTATAAGTAACATAATTTCAGTTGTCTGCTTTATTTTATAAGTATATTGTTTGTATTATTAATATGAATATTAAGAAATGCAACATATTTTAGGATTTTAATGCTACATATGATATAATATGCTCACTTTTATAATCAATTTTCATGATACTCAGATTACTTCCATAATTGAGGAAGAATTTCATATAGAAAAAGCTACTTTCAAAGTAGAGGAACACTTCTTAAAAATTTTTTATAATACACTTAACAAATTTGTTAGGCATATGTCATTTTAGCGGGCATAATCTGTTACAGAGGTTGGCTCTGGTTAGTCCTAACATATTCTATCTACGATAATGATAGCACCATTAAACATTAGAAAAACTGATTATGTATTAAATATTTAACATCTATGAAGATAAAATGGTATGAATAAAAATTATTTTTTTCCTATTTCTTTCACTAATATATCTCCTCATTCGAGTAAATCTGGTTAAAGTACATCGAAGAGATGAATAGTTACTTTAGTAGAAAATATTTTCATTCTGGTTGTATTGCAGTTACTTTTGTTAAATTGTTTTATATTATTTTTGTAGCAGGATTCAACTTTTTTGAAAGATATATATTATTATATATGTATATATGAATATATTAAAAAATGTATCTAATGTAAAAGTTTTATTAACAATATTATTATATAGAAATATGTTGAAAGATCAGGTAGCAAATTTTATCAATTAGGAAAATTTATACATAGAAAATTCAAAGGATAAATTTAGATAGAATTTGATTTTTATAATAATTTATGACTGATATAAATAACTTTTTTTATTATTATTATAGATACTATTTAAATAGTATAGATATTATTTATATACCTCTTATAAGTCTTAGTAAGAATCCCAAAATTATTAATTGCTAATATATAATTGGAACGCTAGTACCACAAACAGCACTTATTACCATTCACGACAATGTCCATTCCCCACTTGATGACTCAAACATTAAAGCAACCTATAATTATCTGTCGAAAGCTTTTGACCACCCCAATTGATAAACTTATAACCTCTCTCTTCAATACTGATATTCCAAAAGCTTGGTTGTCTTCCTCAAAGGTTATCTTACAAATCAAAAACAATTACCATAGTTCTAAATCGTTATATGATCAGTGACGACACAGAAGTAACTTCGAATGTTCCGCATGGTGGGATTCTCTCCCCGACCCTTTTTGGCTTCCACGTCCGAAATTTAAACAATCCCAACCCAACAGCCAAATACGCTGACGACACTACATAAATTGTTGTCCATAACAATATTCACTCCATCGACCACGAAATTCAAAACTGTCTGAAATCATTCGACAATATGTGTAAAGAGCTCGGTCTGAAACTCAATCTTCTAAAAACCAAAATCCACAAAACAGCAGTCCTCATCACCTGCTTCGAATCCAATATCAAAATCTTTGGAGTCATTTACACTAAAAAATTAAATTGGAAAGTACGCACAAAAAGTGCCGATCTAGAGTCTTTGCTTTGAGACAACTTAAGAAATTCTTACCTAAATACAAACTCACAATTACTTACTTCGCGACTATCTGTTCTGTTCTCGAATACACGTCGGCCCTACTCGTCGGCTTAAACTCTAGCTTGTCCAATAAACTAGAAGCTCTACAACTACTATGCTGCTATCGTATCATTGAATACCCTGAGAATATCAGAATCCCTCCTGTTCCCCTCAATTATCGCAGAGAACTACAAGATACCAAACTGTTAAAACAAGTGGTTGAAAATTCTCAACACATCCTTCATGATTTATAGAAGACTCAGGCAACATATATATTCAGAACAATGGTTATTTAGGTTGAAAAATGACGCCAAAGTGTGGTTCAATATGTTTGTATTTCAAAATTGAAAAATTAGGGAAAATGGCGCTATTTTGAAATCAAAACAAAAGTATGAAGATGCAGTTGAAAAATATTTCAATGAAATTTTTGAATTCAGCTCCTCGAAATTGTCTAGATAACAAATAAAATAAATTTTGGAACAAAAATTGAGCTGGATAACATAGCAAACAGTACTAGTTCATTAAAATAAACTTACAAAAACGTCTGAAATTGGTTTGTTTATAAACGTTGGTGTCATACAACAATTTTCGATCAAATTATTTGTAACAACTGTCGCAGAAAAATATTTGTAGCACATGTGGTCATGGTATCTGAGGTCTATTGTAGCACATGTGGTCATGGTATCTGAAGTCTATTGTAGCACATGTGGTCAAGATATCTGAGGTCTATTGTAGCACATGTGGTCATGGTATCTGAAGTCTATTGTAGCACATGTGGTCAAGATATCTGAGGTCTGTTATAAATATCGTTTGTTGATATATTTAGAAAAGTTTCGAAATAAAAATAATTAAAAATGATATTTATATTAAAATGTATACTACAAAGTAATGCAATATGTCACTTTTAGTTTGGCTAGTCTTTTGGAATAGAGTGCCGATTAGATGGGGTGACCAGAGATTAAAAATTTTAAATGATAATTTAATTGCGTAAATTGTGATATTTTTTTAAATAATGAAATTAAACAACCATTATTTGATAATTATAATTTCGAAATACACACTGGAATTATTTTTGTATAAATAATTAGCTTGTATAACTAATCTATAATATATAGAGTCGGAATACAGTTAACTATACGAGATATTGAGATATTCCCAACTAAAAATCATCCTTCGACTAATATTTAAAAATATTATATATCGAATTTTTCTGTAAAAATACAATTCAGGACTTTTATCAAAATCCTAGAAATTATAAATATTTTAAATTTACAAATAACAAACGTAAAGAAAATATAAACATAATATCATTTTGTAATCAGCGACATCAAAATGATATATAAAACTTATTTAATATTGATAATTAATATAAACGCAAAAATGTGTTACATATTTTATTCATAATAATTTGGGGTGAAGTGGGTCTTAGTGATACAATAAAAGTTAAATTTAAAATTAAAAATACAATAAAATCGAAATGCCACAATTGTATGACCAAAGTTTGTCCTTTTATATTGTTTATCTCTGACAATTTCCAAGCTAAGTACAGGGTGTTTCAAAAGTAGGTATACAGTTTATAGAAAGAATTTATTTAATAAAAGCAATTATAGGTATTGCAGTGAATAGTAAATTATATTTTATAAAGAACAGTATACAATCAATTTTAGATAGGATAATAAGGTAACATGAAATAACTGTTATTTATATATAAGCATTTATCAATAGCATGATTCACCTGAAGTGTTCAAATTGTCTTCCTTCATGGTTGAGGCATTCTTGCAATCTATCCACAGCACTGTCAGTTACTAATTTACACAATTCTTTGTTAGCATTGATTTCTTCAAAGGCTCTCGTGATACTTGCCTGTAACTCTTATACAGAACGTGGATTCTCACTGTAACACTTGTCTTTCACCACTCCCCAGAAGAAGAAGTCGAGGGTGGTTAAATCAGGAGATCTCGGTGAAAACTCAACAGGGCCTCTTCTCCCTAACCATTTGTGAGGAAATTCAGAATTCAAGTACTGGAGGACACATTTGGCATAATGGGGAGGCGCCCCAACTTACTCGAAGTAGAGGTCTTGAAAGTTTTCTCTTTCTCTAAGTTGAGGGATGACAGTATCATGCAGCATCTGGAAGTACCGATCACCATTTACGGTCTGCTGAAAGAAGATTGGCCCTATCACACCAAAGCTTGCCACAGCACCCCACACTGTTACTCCTGGTTGATTTAACTGTTTATCAATTGTTAGATACATCCATGTTCTCACCAAGCCAGTACACACAGTTGTGCCTATTCACGGGGCTGTATATATTATCTTACACTCAACCAGTTTGTCAATTTGGTTATTAAAAAATTCTCGAAATTGGCTTTGTATGAGTTTTAATTAAATTATTTTATAAATTTTTAACAGTGTAATTTTACACGTTTTTAAATATCATCTAAAATTTGTTTGTTAACTGTAAATGTTTTAATTTTTTAAAGCGTTTGGTATGTTGTGAATATTTACCATTTCCATCTATAGCTAGCTTTTGTTTTACAATCATTGCACTATAGTTTCGTAAATACAATAATAATAAGGTTCTGACATTTTTGTCTTTTTATTGCATTCCAATAAAACGCATACAACAATAAATTTGTCATTAATATGGGATATCTAAAATGGCGGAGTGACACATCAATAAAAATATCAGGTAAAATCCAATAAAAACACCCCGTCTAAAATTAACCTCCCATCTTTACTTGTACATATTGATAAAGACTTATTGTCGAAACGTTTGTAAGTTAAGTGACCTTTTGATTCTATTTAAAATCTTATTTTATTGTAGTTTTAGCTGTTAATTCTACACACAGATTGTTTTTATTTTATCGTTTTGTATTTTACCTGAATCTTTTAAGTATGTAAGGGGGAGTTTTATAAACCTTTTTTAAAACATATGCTACAAATTTCCGATTATCAAAAAAGAAAATTGATTTGATTTATAGTTATTACTAAATTGATATATGCATTGAAACAAGTTGACTATCAAACATGCATAGTAAAATTAAGATACTTCTGTAATAGATTGATCGGAAAAGAAAAATTGTCTTCTCTATTTTGATACTCAACGAATTCCGAAATATTGACATTTTGTAGTTGATCGTTTTGCATTTTAAATATATTGATCAAACTTGTATGTGTATATAAGTTTCAATTAATTGTGAACTCATTTAAAGAGAAATAAACGATTGCTTATAATGAGAATTTGTTTAAAATATTGAAAAAAATGTTAACACTATAACAATATATTTGAATATTTGAATTGATTTGATTTGAACAAACCCGTGTACACGTGGCCGCGTATTAGAAAAATATAGAATTAATTTTCTGGTTCTGAATTCTTTGTTAAGGGATGGAATGATGGAAGTAAATATTTTTGATCATTTGCGAAAATTTATATTTGCTGTTTTTATGTTTTTGTAATATTAACTATATACAGGATTTTGGTACCTAATACTGCTTGTGAAAATGCAATATACTTTTCTTTTAATCAAACTTATTCACACTTGTATTAACAGTTAAATACAGTTTTTCTATTTGCATTTTAAATTTAAATTCTATTCCAGCATTGCATTGATATTAACTTATAAATCGATTCTTTTAAGTATTCTAAAACTCGTTATTACCTTTAGGAATGTAATATTGTAATATATTTATATTTTTAAGTTATTTAACAATTATAGTTAAATCGGCTATTGTGTAATCCCGATCGATAGGCGTGCCAAAGTAGATTTTTTTTACTTATCAAGTTAATTGTGGTGTACTTAATTCAAAAAAAGTAGGTGTCATTTGTTTCAAATGAATCTGATTTCAAAATGAACGCCATTTTCATGTTTTCTTTCAAACTATTTAAAAATGTATTTTAACAAATAGATAGGTAATCGTAAATCTAAAATGTATTCATTATGTACACATATTCTATTTATAAATTACAAGTAGGTATTCATATGTTTTGATATATAACCTATTCAACCTAATCTATGACGTCATAATTCAAAATAAAGACCCAAAAAATGCTAATAATAAATCAAATCTTCTGTTTCACATTTGGAAGGATTTGGGATTATAATATATATATATATAATTGACAATCCGTCATGACTAATTTGAGGAATTATAAGTTATAGAAACGTGATTTCTATTTTGATATATTCTTAAATATGTTTTATATATTACCAGTAATAAAGGATTTTTATGGAAAACTTATCTAACCAAACTATATGAGACTTATTATGATAATTATTTCATATAATAAACATATTACTTAAATCCATGTTTTTTGCATGTGTTATAAGAAAAGATTGTTTATAACGATTGATAAAGAAAAATGGGTATTTTGTGTTTCAAGTGTAGATACATTTTAAAAATATAAAAATTATATTTCTTGTTCTGAAGCTTCAAGAAGAAGATCATAAAAGGCATTGATATTTCTAAAGGGATACTCTACACAGCATTTAACCATTGGACAGTAAAAATTTTGCCAATTGTGGAAGGGGAATTAAGAGCGCTGACTTTAACAAGTTTTGTAATAACGAGAATTGAGACAAAACTAGTATGAAGCACATCTATATACTATCAGAATCTAATTGACTTTTAAAAAATATATACAAACATTATTGTATAAAAAAGCATAGTGAAATATTTAAAACGTTACTTTTCAAGTTTAAGGCAAATTATTTGACAAATTATCGACTTTTTTAATGGATAATACTACTTATAAAAAGAATATGGATATGTTTAAAATATTTAGTTTTCGCCTTATATGTAAAATACATTTTTGGTTCGCCATTTTGAATTGGGACGCATAGATGAAGTTCAATGGGTTTATATATATAATATATACATTAAAAAATTATTCATCAAAAAATTATTAAAATTGCGGCCATGCTAAAATTGTACATGTTAAAAGTTTCTTCAATATATTTACCGACTTTTAATTATGACAAATTAAAGACAACATGGTGTATACTAAAAATTTTTGATCATTATTAATGCTAAAATATATATAAATATATAAATGTTATGTAATATGCAAAGAAAATTGTTGAAATTGAAAGGAAAATAAGTCACATTAATTAAAGGGATTTTCAACAAGTGTCTACCGATTTCCTGTTTTTGTTGCTTCCTTCAAAGCTACAGCTTTTTTAATATTATTTATTTGCTGTACAACTGCCATAAGTTTTTCTTCTAAAACATCAAATTTTGTGTCTAATCGAATATTCAGAGCATCAGGCATCACCGCTTCGGTCGTCTCGCTCGTCAAATGTGGAGAACCCTTTCTTAGTCGCGCGAAAGCCTGGGTAATCAGATACCTGAGTAAAAACTCTTTTTCCTTGTTAGATGCTTCTGTAGTTTTTTTTACGTTGATGTGTCCTTTGCATTTGCGAAATACCGCAGTAATCAGAAGGATAGCATTCGTGACAATATTAAAAGGAGGTGGCAGAACAGAACGTCTTTTGTATTCATTGATCATATTATATCTATCTGCGTGCCACAGAGCTATGGATCGGTGATTGATTTTATCAATAGTATTACTAAACAGGGCAATTAATAAGTTCACGAGTAAAACATTGCTAATTAAAGCATAGATGACATTGAACAGGTACAAAACCAAAGATTGTCCCCAAACACTTCCACAATTCTTTTCTTTTCCACACGTTGTCTCTTCAACAATGTAGTTGGGAACCAGCATTACGTAGAAAGATCGACGAAAAACATTTCCTAAAATAGTATAGCCATTTTGTCGTTCTCCCTCAATTGGAAATCCATTGGGGAAAAGAATTCCCTGTAAAGGAAATAATGTATGCTCAATAAAATATATTTGGAAAACCATAACAAAGAAAAATTTATGATATCTTGGTGTTAAATAAATAGTCAAAATTATAGATATA
This sequence comes from Vannuccia rotundouncinata, assembly GCA_034780395.1. Classification (NCBI taxonomy): domain Eukaryota; kingdom Metazoa; phylum Platyhelminthes; order Proseriata; family Coelogynoporidae; genus Vannuccia; species Vannuccia rotundouncinata. The sequence goes on along the minus strand of JAUZNC010013973.1, from coordinate 21,046 downwards.
AATAATATCAATATTCTTTTTTAAGGTTTATTGCTGAAATACTTTACAAAAAATGATTATTAAAATTAAAAAATACAGGTGGATGACTTTCTAAAAAATGAACTTATTATTTTAAAAGGTGGATTTCACAATTTAAAAACATCAATTTAAAAAATTGTATAAACACAACGACATAAAGAAATAAATTAAATCTAAAGAATGTATGATAAAATATAAAGATTACTATAAGAGTAGAAATTTAATTTTCAATTTAACATATTAATTAATATTGTGAACATTTTGATTCTGTTATTAATATATATAATGATTGAAATAATTTTTAAATTACCTGAAAGAGAACTCCAAATCCCACAATGAAAATGATAAATACCATCAACATTGGAAGCAGATCCTTTTTCAACATTGAGGTGAGCATTTTTAACTTGGGTCCAAGGACATAGTAGACGGATACTATTGCAAGAGTTCTCACTGAGAAAAGAATCAATGAAATAGTAAACATAGCTCTAGCCGCATACAAGCCTTCGTGGTGGGCTTCGGAAAATCCCAAATTTGGACTAGTTTGTTCCTTCGTGTAGCTAAGACGGACAAACAAGGCAATTACCGAGAACAGAATCGCTGTCAAATCAAGCCAGTTCCATAAATCACCCAGATAATGTCGAACCGAAGTTAAACTCAGCTCTCTAATCTCCTCTACAATATATCCAACGAGAAAAATTATGAAAACTCCTTCTGCTGTTGAAATTGAGAAGTGGAAATCATAAAGAACCACATACGCCAGAAGAAACAGAAAGATTATGTGTAATACAGAGTGATATACGTGCTTCACAGAAGGAGCTTGGATGATTTTCAAAAATTCGACACTGGTTTCGCTTTTTTCCGTGCGACAGTTTCTAACAAAATATAAAATGGGAAATATTTTTAGAAACCATCGCCAAGGTCGAGATTGTTGTGACAGACCATAGCGCCATCGCCCTTCTAATGCAAGCTGGCAACAAGGAAGACTCAGAAAGTCTGTACATTGAGATTTGTGGGCCAAATCGATCATCGAATAGTTTCCATAGCAACCCAATCGCATATTTAAAAAGGCCAAAGTAACACTCTTCTTGGGTGAGCTGTCGTTCAAGAATATTCGACACATTTCGTCGGAAACAATTCCTTCGATTGATCTAGAAAACACTTTTAGTGAAGTTGACAGTTGTTCATTAATATTGGGATGATTTGCCAAGTTTCTAGCCAGGATAGTTATCAACAGGCCTAATGGAAGTGTGTCCAAATTACGTAATTGAAGAAGAACTATGCAAAGTTCCAAACGACCACACAGAAAAGCCAAAAACGTTGCCGTTGTTTCGGGGGATTGAAAAATCAGAGCTTCCTCTAAATCAAAATTTTTGATGAATTCTTTGGATTCTGAAAATCCGCTCAAATCAATCAATATTGATTTAAAATCCTTAGACTCAATTCTGATTCCGTAAATTTGCTTGATGTAACAATACAAACCGGATGTATTTTCGTAACAGCTTAAAAAGATTGCTGAAAAATCCTTCAACATAAGACCGTAATTTTCTTCGAAACTCTTATCAATTTTATAGTTATTCAAACAACCATTGGTCGAGTCTATTAACTTTTGAACCGTTTCTACATCATCCTTCTGAAAGATTGTTCGCCAGTTTTGGTTTGTAATTTTTAAACCAGTTTTCAATTTGGGTGTATCATCAGAAGTTGACAACTTTCTGGTCACAGTGTGAAGTATCTTTTGGTTTTTTCTTTTTCTCATTGCAATTACAATTTCAATTAACTTTGATGTTGGAAAATTTGCAATTAATACCTGGATTCTTCCACTTTCAAATATATAATCGATTGCCCATTTTCCCTGTAAGGTGACGGCCATTAAATCAGCTCCATGCTTAAGAAGTTCTGCCACAACATTGGAGTGATCAAGTGTAACCTCGGAACAGGCATAGTGAAGTGGGGTCCAGGATTGTTCGTCCTTAACATTGGGATCTACCGACCATGGTTCATTTAACAAGAGAGTGCATACATCCATATGAGCGTTGATGGCCGCTAAGTGAAGCACATGAAGTCCAGATTTGTCGGTTAGGTTTACATCCTGAAATTATACAATAAAATTTACAAAACGTATGTTGCAATAAAATAAATTAGAATATGGAGAATATGATTATTGACTATAATAAAATTAAAGTCCAAGTCATAACTTTAAAAAATGTAATATTTATAAAGTAACGATACACATTTAAATACAAATCAAAATTATACAAATTTTTCAAAAGTTTTTTAATTTTATAGAACGCGCATATTATTCGTCTATGAAATTTATGAATGACAGTAGATTTATTTTAAAATATTATAGTCAATTTAAACATTCATTTTTAAATTAATGATTATAATTAAATATTACATAAGTATTTCTAATATTTATACAACATTAGAAACTCAAGAAATCCATATTTCAACTCAAAAAAAGTATTTTTTTAAACTTTTTACAAATGATAAAAAGGTAAATTACAAGTACAATAAGGATAACTACTAGTAGAAATATGAAAAAAATTTTAACATAACACATATTAAATCAAATCAATTTGTTGGTCATTTTTATATATATATACATGTACACTAAATTTGTTTGTAAATAAACGCCTGGTAACCTTCAGTACTGTTCCATTGATTTTCTGCATCGAATATATAGATAGTCCTCTATTTTACTTTTATCGAATCTTATAGTTTTATTTAATAAAATAATTTGAATTAACTTTGAAATAAAATTAAATATTTTAAACAAATGAACTAACCTGATTATGATCTGTTAATAAATCATTCACAATCTCCACGACTCCTGTCCGACATGCCCAATGAAATATATTCTCCCCAAAAGAAGTATGACATTCTTCCAAAACAACACTACCTTGGCTCAAAATGTTCCGCATAATCTTACAATTGGGAACATCTTCACGTAATAAATTGACAATCAACAGAGTTCGAGAAAGCTTACCCTTGTCAACCTCATGTTTTCCTGCAGCCATGATAAAAATACGTTTTTCCTTTAAACCTTTCTTATTACAGATGCAAGCAAAAGACAAATTTCACATTACAAGTCAATTGGATCATTTCCAAGTTATGCAGTAAGAATTAATCTCTATGAAGAAGCTCTTCGGTATATGATTACCATGCAATTAATTCTGTTCTGTGGAGAGGTGCTTTCATTGTTGCATACATACTGTAAGGTATAGCATTAAGTACATTGTAATAAGCTGCAAATACATCTACACCTCTGCCGCTATGTTGAAGACGAACTATGGTGCACTGTATTATGTAATAAATTAATGTATAAATAATGAGCTGCATTGTACAGAAGTACCTATGACTTGGCTGTTTATATAACATTCAGTAAATCAGATGTGAATATAGAATTATGGTATCAATATTTGAATATAAAACATATGATAATCATCAATTAAAATTTGTAATTAAATTTATACTTTATCTTTTGTGTGAAATAAGACTTGTATATACTACATATTTGTTTTCTAAATGACATTACAACATATTATTGTATATTTTATAAGCAGATGTTGATACCTATACTTCAAATTTTATGCTATATTATTTTAAACCCCATTTTTTATAATATACAAACAATACACGCTGTATCAAATTTTCGTAATTTCCTTTATAACCCGTAATTGAAGTTATTCGCTAAAGGTAACATTATCGCATTAATTTTTTAATATTCTATCTTCTAACTGCTCAAATTTGATTTGTATTTATCTGGGACTGAAAGTGTAAATTAAAGATTAATAAATAAAACAAAAAACCAAAGTCTCAAAGTTTATTAACATAAATTGCTTTCGTCAATTATGACTTTTACAACTGCTTAAAATTAATAAAATATAACTAATTACAATAATTCAAATTTGAACAAATTAATCAATGTAAAAAATAATATAGTTTGATAAAACAATAATAATTTAAAGAATAAAAATAAATCAATAGTTAATAAATCATTAAATAAGAAATACACAATGAATAAATCAATTAATAAGTTTCACAAATATTTGATAGTAACACAAACAATTATATATAATAAAATCCATAACATCTATTGATTTAAAACATATAATAAAGTCGAAAAACCAAAAAGCAAACAATTTGTGGAAAACAAGAAAACGATAAAACAAAAAATTATTTTTTATTTATTATTCTTTTTTTATTAAAATACTTTTGTGGCTTGTAAAAAAGATGTAATACACGTGTAATTACATGTGTGCACTATAAAGAGGTTTTAATGGAAGGTGTAATACACGTGTGTATTATACCTGGTTTTGGGAGGTATAATACATTTTGTGTAGAGACGTGTGCACTATAAAGAGGTTTTATAAGATGCAAATACGTACACTTGTAGAGTCGTGTGCGCTATAAAGGGCTTAATTATGAAAGTGTATTATACGTGTATACAGATGTACGCACTATACAGCTTGTTTTTTGAGGTGTTTTGGTTTTTAACTTACTCTTCAGTTCTTGAACAACTTTTAAAATGGTGCTAATATGTATAGAACTTACTTCTCACATTCTTACAAACTTTCTCTAAATACAAACCTAATGTTGCTCGATTTAAAGTAAATTTAATTATCTATCTCTACTGTTTAAATGTTTGATTTACTAATAATGAAGTAAAGTTCCGAAAAGATTTGAAATTTAAAAAAATTGATTTACTGTAAAACTAGTAGATCAATACTTATAGTTTTAAAGGAAATTGATCTGTCTAATTGATCGAACTACTAAACTGACACTGCTGTTATATATCAATTATGGACTAACGTAAATTTTATGAAGTTACCAAAAAATACATCACCAACCTGATCACGAATAAAATGGCGCGAACAACTAACTGCAAAACATAAAATGTAATTTCAATCTTCACTGAGTTTTTGAATTCCATCTGCAAAGTCTGGAATCATTGTTAGATGATGAACTGGATAAAGTGTTCGGTCAATTTTACCTCCGTGCAAAGAAAGTTTCGCGTGAAAAGTTCAAATTTCAATGGCCACAACAAATCCATTACGTTTTCAATAGACAAGACAACCAGTATCTATAGACATAACTTCGCAGAGGGATTTTCCAAAACCGCAATGCAAATTTTTCCAGTCTGTCCATCCGTAAATATTAATTACAAGTGACAGCTGATCTACAGTAAAAGTGTTCTAACGTATCTCCATTACTCGTTAATCCATAGGTAAGTGTTCTAATGTAACTCCAGTTACTCATTAATCCATAGGTAAGTGTTCTAACGTAACTCGTTTCTCGTTAATCCATAGGTAAGTGTTCTAACGTAACTCGTTTCTCGTTAATCCAAAAGTAAGTGTTCTAACGTAACTCCAGTTACTCATTAATCCATAGGTAAGTGTTCTAATGTAACTCCAGTTACTCATTAATCCATAGGTAAGTGTTCTAACGTAACTCCAGTTACTCGTTAATCCATAGGTAAGTGTTCTAACGTAACTCCAGTTTCTCGTTAATCCATAGGTAAGTGTTTTAACGTAACTCCAGTTTCTCGTTAATCCATAGGTAAGTGTTCTAACGTAACTCCAGTTTCTCGTTAATCCATAGGTAAGTGTTTTAACGTAACTCCAGTTTCTCGTTAATCCATAGGTAAGTGTTCTAACGTAACTCCAGTTTCTCGTTAATCCATAGGTAAGTGTTTTAACGTAACTCCAGTTACTCATTAATCCATAGGTAAGTGTTCTAACGTAACTCCAGTTTCTCGTTAATCCATAGGTAAGTGTTTTAACGTAACTCCAGTTACTCATTAATCCATAGGTAAGTGTTCTAACGTAACTCCAGTTTCTCGTTAATCCATAGGTAAGTGTTTTAACGTAACTCCAGTTACTCATTAATCCATAGGTAAGTGTTCTAACGTAACTCCAGTTTCTCGTTAATCCATAGGTAAGTGTTCTAACGTAACTCGTTTCTCCATAGGTAAGTGTTCTAACGTAACTACAGTTACTCATTAATCCATAGAGTTTCAAATGTTTGTCTTTCGTAAACGAATTTCAATGTTTAGATACGAAACATATTGTTTTTAATTTCCCGTCCTTATTATGTCAACAGAGAAATAGTAATGCATAACTATTTTTAAAGTAAATCGAAAATATTTCTTCGTTCAGTACATAATGATATTATATTGTACCTCCATTCCAATAATTATTTAGACTAATGCACATGCCAATTGCGGTTACCTTATATTAAATTTTCCACCAAGACCTTGGTATATTTTGGCCATTAAAAACTGATCAACATATTATAAAGCAACTATACCCCAAAATTACTCTTTAATCGAAGATAGTTTATATCCAACTAACGATGAATATATTGTAAAAATCATTATATACAAACTATTAAATATAGTAAAAAAATTATATGACCTCTAAAATGGCCATTTCTCCATAATATAATTATAAATCTCAATTATTTCCCAACACAAGAAAAAGAATCAAGTGAAAACGATTGTGTAATATTCTGGCATAAGACAAGAAATAAATTTGAAACATCTTTTTATACATGGTACATGGAGAGAAAATGTAAGGTATGTTAACAATAGCTAAAAATTAGTTTTATGATAATAATCCAAACCAAATTACTTGACAAAGAAATGGTTTCTAAGATGAGAATTACCTTTTACTTTTGAGTTGAGACATGGGAGATGCCCAGATGCAATACCAGTCGAGGTCAACTGCTTATTATCAGTTCATTAGAAGTAAAGTTAACAATATTATGACCACCGTATTGCAATGGCAATTATTCATGTTGTTTCTGAATAGGAGAAATGTAACTCAACGAATCTAGGGAGAATAACATAGACACACATAAAGCAATAATAGTATGTGTTTGGTGAGAGAACAAGCCAGTTTAAAAAAGTAGAACTCAAACACACTAAACAAACATAAACAAATACGAAATATCACAATAAATACATTTATGTATAGATAATATTTTTATAGCAATATATATATATAATTGTGTGTAAGTATGTATGTATATAGAGATTGGTAAGTATTTATTTAGTATTAATTATTCTTGTAGTTAAGTCGCTCCGTGGAAACAAAACTAACTTAAAAGTCTGGCGGGATGGGCCTACATTGTGTGCAATTAGGTTTCTGTATTAGGGCAATTATGTTGCTCACGGAAGCGATGTCAGAATTCTAACGAAACTTTTAGGTTTTAGCAGAGGAAAATCAGTTTGAACGCAATATGGTTCGAATATGAGATACCTTCAGGCAATAGCAGTTTGTGCTATATGTGAAAGTTTTGGCTAAATAATAGAATAGAAGAAGCAACAATTCGCATGTAAGTCTAGAGTCAAAGAACGAAGGATGTGTGGTGCATGTACCCCGTCACAAGTCAGTGGGGCGAAGGGTCATTATGGTATGTTCACCGGAACATAAAAACAGTGAGTTACGCATTAATGGACACCAGCCAACAGTTTGATAAACGACCCAAGGAATGAATTAAAATGGTCAGAGCTAACTATTTGTTGGTGTGGCGAACGTGGCAACGTGCGAAAGACACTCTAGTTGCGTTTGAATTACAAATGTAGTCAAAGTGGTTCTGATCTCAGAGTGGATAAGAAGAATTACTCATTTCATAGGGCGGGGGTTTGTCTTCATTCGAAGAGGATTCAACATCTACTTCGACAACATTATTTCCCATCTGGCTTGTACCACTGCTTGGTGGGGGCTGTTGTCCGGGCAACTGGGATGGGGAGGAGGATGGGGCTGGAGTGTTGCCCTCCACACCACCCTTTGCTGGGGCTGTCATATGATGCATCTATAATAAACAGAATGAAATTAGTCGAACCGCATACCTATATTATAATGAAGTTTTTTTGGACAAATTATAAAACTTGATTTGTTATATAAAACTTGATTTGTTATATTCTACAAATTATTTTTATTTGCTTTTGGATAATAATTTTTAATAATTTTGAAATAAATAGCAAACAGAGCTGCAAAATCTTCTATTGTAAATAAATCTAGGTATTTAATATTTATCCAGTTTAGCTTACACATTGTCTAGAAAAAATTTATCTCTCATTTCTAAATATTAAGAATTATTTAATGTAAACTATAGATTTTAAAAGTTAATCCATTAAAAAAGAATTTTCAGCATTTCCTAAATTTTAAGCTGGTAAGTCTATACAAAGTTGAGACTTAAATAAAAATGAATTCTATTGCGAGAGCATTCCACTTTTCAATAACAGTTTGAAATAAAATATGTAATAAATATCATAATTATTTAAAAGGCTAACAAACAATTTTAGTTAAGTGACGCCATCGAATAACAAATATATAAGCGGCTAAAAATAGAGTTTTTTATCAAGTGAAATTATAATTAAAATAAAATTCAATTTATATTATACTATTGAGTCAAAATAAGAAAATAACTTAGAATGATCTTAAAAAATATGTTTAAAAATAAGGTTACTATGTATGATGTTGATAAAGAAAATATCTATATATGCGCATATTAGAAGTGGAAAATAATTCAACAATTTACATGAAATCTGAGAAGCAGGCACACCATGAAATAATTATACCCTGAAGACCAAATCTCTTAAAGCTAGTATAGAGGTCCTATAAAAGTCATAAAATACGTTGAAAAAAAAAGTAATTAGGATAAGTGCAACTGGGATGATGACGACTAGGAGACTGTGCCCTCCCTGCACTTGCCAACAGGAATATAAATAATATTGGTTAACACCTCTCTGCTTGATTAATTTAGGAGTGACACAGGATCCACTATCTCATAGAGAATATATCAAATTATCTCCCGGCCAAAACGATAGTTTCATGATAGAACTTATTTTCATAACAATATGCTATTTTCCAATTGCTTCAAATTTGTCTAATTGAAATAAAATGTGATGATATAATTACTTATTTCAACATTATGAATTACTGATCATCAGTTCACATTATCAATAATGAAAATAGTCAGTCTTATTTTGTATTTTAAAATAGAAAAAGATATGTTTTATTTAACCAATAGCGTTAATAATTCTATAAGCATGAGCTTTAATTTTCTGTTCTTTTTTTAATTCTTTTAATTATTCGATATTCAAAAAGTCAGCACAAAAAAAGGTAAAAAATATAGAATAATAATTAAAAACACTAAAATAACAATTTACTAAAGCTTTTCATACAAAATAAAATGTTTTAGCAATTAAATAATTAAACCTTAATTAAAATCATTAAATAGTATATACTTAGAACAAAAAATAAAGAAAAATGTAGAGAGAAAAATATTAAAAACAATAATCCTTTTATGTAAGAATCTTTCGTGCCATCTCAAACATTGTTGAATTTTAAAATGTTGGCATCAATTGGTTTGATAATTCATAACAAAATCAATAGCCGTACTATCACTAACAGAAACAATTGTTACGCATAATAATGTGCTAATGATTCAAATACTTATAAAACTAAAAAAAAACTATTCAACCTGGGAATTCAATTGTTCAGCTGCGTGCATCCCGTTAAATTACTTAGCTAGACACGAAAGCGATTTTATTTATTATGCACAGAAACTTATCAATTTGAAAATAAAACCATTTAGTCTTGAAAAAACACAAAACAGTACATGTAAAAGAAACCATCAATATCAAAGCAGTATTTATTAAATTGAATTATTAAGAATAAGGCTGTTAATGTATATGCTGATGGATACACGCCATTGCAATTATTCAAATTTGTTCTGGGAATAGGGGACAAGTATTCCTACAACAGTTCTCTAAGGAGTCGAAAACCGTGTCAACATCTTCAGTAATGTATTTATCTCCACTCAGCTAACAAGGATAAACAAGTTAACTAACAGATATATAATTTTACGTGCAGCATGACCGTATTCCCAGCAATAGTGTTGAAGCAGATATACGAAGAATAACTTGATGGAACAAGAACAAGCGAACGAGTTTATGACATGGCTTCTTTATCAAAGCAATATATTTAGAAACAAGGGATCGATTTAAATCAAATGACTGGTTCTGTTTTTCACACATAAATTGAACAGAAGTTGAATTGACGTGTGCATGACAGTTAGCAGACCATTTATAACTGATTAAAGTTTAAATTTACCAAAACAAAAAATTAATTGGAGGTTATGTCTTCAAACAAAGATCGCATCGACTAGATTATCTGGTAACAATCTGAGCTGTCTTAAACCATTAGCGTAAAAATTATTTGATTCAAGAGAATAGTATTCTGTCATTTTAATATGAAATCAATAAAAAAATAAAAGGTGAATATAAATAAATTTTACTCGCTATAAAATTGTACTCATTAATTGTTTGATTTTAAAAAAAATATGTGCATAACAATCCTACCTGAACTGGTGGATTGGCATTTTCATTGTCATTAATAACTTCGCCTGTTGTGTTATCGTCTGTGTCAATCTCCTAAAATAATTTAATTCTTATATATAATATAACTATAAAAGAATCATAGAAAATCATAGAGAAACAACTATACTATACATTTTATAGAGATGAAATCATAGAGATACAACTATACTAAACATTATTTGGAACGAAGTAGAGATGTTTTCCTACAGTTAAATTTCTTAATGATACAATATTGTTAGGAATCAGGACTGTATAAAAATTATTCCCAAATCAATTCAAATTATAACCACAGTAACATAATAGAAAATCTTCCAATCAGTGTAAACAAATAACGTTTAAGATAGTCTCCATTTAAAAATATAAAAATCGCCTGAATTAATTGGATATCAGATTAGGAAGCTTTTCTAAAGAATACCGAAGACTTCATCGTCTTTATAGTAATTAGTGAAATGGCTACTTCCACATCCTATTTTATGTTCGAAAGATACTCAAATAACCGCAATTCACATTTGTAACGAATCTCATGTAGATATTTACAATAGGCATGATTCCTAAATACTACTATGAACTCATTTCAAAACCATAAAAAGTGCTTTAAAGAGATACAATACAGTGATAATATAAAACCAATTATTTTAAATAAATAGAAACCCTTTTCTTTAATATATGGAATAAAATAGTAAGAAGAAAAATATATATTTCTGACAAAATTATTTTTTAAAATTTACAATTTAAGAAAAATAATTAATAATTTTTTTATGGTATGAAATCCAAAAATAAAACTAGTGAAAGAGGAAATTTTTTTATTTTTTCAAAAATAATTTTAATTTTAGGTACCTAATCGACTAGCATGATGATTTTTTTAAATTTGGAAATTGCTGTACTCACTTTTTAAAACATTAAATAGCTATTTCTCAAAAAATGTATTTGTGGCATTAAATCACTTACAAGTTTACATAAAAGTTAAAAATAATTTTTAAAAACCTTCTGGATATTTATAGGGTGAAACTATAACTTTAAGCATTGTAATTATAAATTTACACGATTAGGGATTTTTCTTCTTCTTTTAACTATATTAGCATATGACTACAAATAATAATTAAAACATAATCCATTTATAATACGTTTTATAATATAGTTATATCTCAATTGTTTCTTCTCCATTGATTTCTCTAACTAAATGAAAAGATAAGAACTCACCATATTCTGAACAATTATGTCTCCTTTTTTATGTACATTGATGGCTGAATTGGACCTCTCAACAAAGTAACTATTGGACACTTCGTTAGAAGGAATATGGGTATTAGCCCACTGCACCCCAACACGACGGTCTAACTCATCCCCAAGCCACTCTACCGCTTGCCGGAACTTCTTGGCAATGTCCTCTTCTGTCTGCAAAAGCTGGGCAGCGGCTCCATTGGCGTCGAACAACCGAACCAGCATTTTAAGAATCTGGTAGGATCGCTTTTGTTGATGGTTTTTTACTCGTAACAAGGTCTCTATTAGGGCATCGATTTCGTCATGACCACGCAGTATGTCTAATATTCTCTGACTCTGCCAAGAGTCCTCGATACAGAGGATCTCGTATGTAAGATCGAGATAGAGTCGTAATTCTGTTGAGTATGAATAAGTTAGCATCCACACAAGCTCGTCCAAAACCACCATAGAATAACGTCGGTTTTCATAACAACAGAACTGAAATAAAAAGGATATTACTTACAAATATTGAGTAGTATAATAAATTATACATTAATAAACAAATTAAACAAATTAGAAAATTAGAAAAATGCAGATCTCGAATTTAAATCCAAAATTATTAACGGAAACTAATAAATTATAATACGTCCACTAGTACGCGTGAAATTTTGTTGAGTTTATTTCCCTAGAATGCATACATATAAATGGGTATTTAAAATATCCTATAATATATTATTTTGTTAGAGAAACTACTATCATAAGATGCAATTTTTTTAAATGTACGGATTTTAAAGCGAAGAAAACATTTATTTAGTTATATAAATAGTATAATGTATAACGGAAATCATAAATAGTAATAATTAAATAAACAGAAATCAGTTAATAGTATTAATAAAATTTAATACTAATTTTGAGCCCTGAAAATGTAAAACAAAATATTTCGCTAGATTTTTCACAAATTGAATAATGATGTAACAAAATTCTCATTCATTTGATAATTAGTGAGTTTCAGTGACTTTTTTGTTTTATCCTCATCACGAGAAGTATCGACTTTAGCTTAACTATTCTTAAATAATAAGACATTTCGCTTAATATAAAACTAAAATACAAACAAACCTTGATAAGATAGGTGATATCGGTATAAGTGTTCATATTCAAAGTATCATCGAGCATCTTCTTGACAAATCGACTCGGTTGTTCATATATGTAACGAGCCATGTCGTTGGGGATGGGCATCAAAGGATCGAATTGTTCTACTGACTGAGGTGATGATACCCCGGTAGACATCATCATCCCGGACGAGGCCGAGGAGTTTGGAGAGTAGCAGGCAGCGCCAGTAACCTCCACACCGAACCGATAAGGGTTAGCCAGATTGTGTGCTACTCCACTAGCACCATTTATTTGACAATAATGTGAAACATCACAGGACCGCGTGAGAAGACTGACTGTGGACACAAGTTTACCAAGATCCCCATACTTAACAGGCTGACCCGGGGTTTCCTCCAGGGCAAAGCTGAAGACAGTGGATCAGACATCGTCATTATTTCCATATTACAATACTAGTTTAGCCAAACAAAGTTTAAACTCAAACAAGAGTTTTTGTAATAATATTGTATAATTGTAACTGAATTATCGGAAAAAACTTACGCAATGAACATGGCAGGCACACCCAACCTCAACAAGTGTACTCGTTCCTCACGACCGCAGTGAAGATAATCAATGAACAGGCGAAAGAACTGTGTGAAATGGCGGGCATATTCGAGCACTTCCTTCCTAATAAGAACAAGTACAGCTAGGAGTATGAAGTGCCCAAGATTATTGTCCGCAAGAAGGCTGGCTTCCACTATTGGGGAGAGGTAACGACGTGCGTAGTCCAATTCGGAGCCAACACTGGCGGCGTCTTGTCTCGACCGGTGAGCGATAAAGACAACTAGTTGGCTGAAACAATGCCGAATCTAAGGAAAGAGATGGGGATAATAAACATTGGAAAATCAAAAGAAATCCAACCAAGTAATAGATGTATACGTATAAACAAAAGCTCTCGTACCTCGGGTGAGGGACATTCAAGAAGATATTCAGCCAGTCTACTTGGGGAATCAAAGAAGACATGTTTCGCGAAATACATTCGATTTTCACGACTAACATCAAGAAGCAACTTAATTGCTTCCAACCATTCTGTGGCCGACCCTCTGAAATGTTAAACAAGAGCTGTTTCATAAATTGTCCATTAAACATTAATAAAAAAGTATGAAGTCTATGAGATAACATGGACAATTTGTAAGGATGCTTAACATGTTATCATACTAACCTCAAAACCTTTTTCGTTCTGAATCCTACAGAGAATAGGAACTTAATTAGAAGATCCAATGTTGTTATAGAGACCTTTTCTAACTGATGGTGATCCTACAATGAGGACAATTCGAAAAAGACTAAAAAGGCATATTAGTAGAAAATAATAAGGTAAAAGGACATACCATAGGTACTGTGGCCAACTCTCTAAAATGGCAATCTGCTAAGCGTTTCATAAAATGGAAATATTCATGGGAATACTGGGCTTTGTTATGGGTGTACTCAATGTTCTGGCGTTGTACGAGCCGTTCGATAGTCTTGGGAATTGGAACAGGTCCTACATCGTCTGTAATGGAATTATGATTGAACTTAAAAACATGTTAATAATATATTGAGATAAAAGAGAAGAAGTTAGACAAACCTAAAGTCAACTGATCGAAGGAAAGCTTGAGGTCACTGAGTATACTGGATTCACGGAAATCTTCTCTCTCATAGAAAAGAATGTAGGCATTCCACCAGCGCTTTTGTTTCCGATAAGACATTCGCTTCATCATCTGGTCATAGACTTCGCCCATAAATTCACCACCGAACCATTGATTGCGCATCTCATCATTATCTTCCATCTTACACTCGGAGACCTAATAAATAAATGAATCAGTAAACCATTCAATCGACATACAACAATCAGTTGAAAGCACGAACAAATTACCTCATTGTCGTCATATTTGAACCAATAATAGGCGTCGTCAGACCTCCTGTAGTGGCGTATGTAAGAATAATAATGACCTCCGCTCGCCTGACCACTGTGGACTACAACTCCCTTGAGAACGAACTTGGTACAAGTTGCGGCCGCCACCTCTTCTTCACCTTCACTGGACGGTGCAGGAGCTGGGACTTCCTCACCAGGAGAGGCAGTCATGAGATCCTCAGCGCGGGCCAGACCTGCCGCAGTGTAGGGCTCCATATCGATCTCTCGCGGAAACTCGAAATAATCGTTGAACTTGATGGCAGTGTCTCTGCACAGAAGAAAGTTGACAACGAAGAGGAAAGTAAGAAGAGGTATGAGAAAGAGAAGATATTTGCTAACCTATATATTTAAATATCAAGGTGACGAGAATAACTTGTTAGCATTAATTGAAACATATTACATAAATAAACTCACCTTTCCCAATCATAATCGAACCTCTTGAGTTGTATCGCAAGAACTAGTGGCAACCGTTTGATACACAACCGTTTCACAGTATCCACTTTCTTAGCACAGTTTTCACAGAGGTAGGCATTGTCCCCTTCCAGCAAATCCCCCTTAACATACTGTTCAAGGGATTCCAAAAGGTTTTGGTGATTTCTAATGTCAACATTAAGAGTTGTAAAGGGTTCCTCGCGAGAGTAGCGATGTGGACAGTCAATGCATATCTTCTGATCAGCAAAACTGCCTCCCATCACTTGTTCAACCACCTTGGGTAGCGTTAGTGTCTTTAAGGCCTCGTCAAGATTGTCCACCAGACAGTTGAAGAACTCCAAGGCATCGTGTTGTTCTCGTAAGTTTACAGAATCACCCCATAGTCTGTTAAACGGGGGGAGGGGCAAGACGAAATAAAAACGCTAAACAAATTCCTGTTAAACTAAGTGTCTCGCTTACTTAAATTGTCGCCAAAACCCTCGAGGCACATAGTACTGTAATTTGCTGTAGGCAAGATGACCAAAGATCGCCTGAACATGACGCAAAACGGCCACATTGTGATTGTCCTTGGTTACTACGATTGTAGCGTTAGGACGAGAAGAGTCGTTCGCTTCTCCTGGCAGGCTAGCGGCATCGGCTAAAGATCCACTCGTACTGCTTGCAGGATAGTTCGCATCTCTCTGAAGGTTGAAGTGAAATTAGGAAATACAAACACTATAAAAATCATCCCAATATCGAAATGATAGACCTAACTCACCCTTGAGTGAGCTTCCGATAAGGAATCTTCCTCTTCATTATAATCATCATCTCCTGTGTTAGCTGAAAGAATAGCATCTCTTATCGGAGAAATCATAAAGAGTTGTTGAAGTATGGAGTTCATATAACAGGTGGCACCAGCGTTCTTGAGGCCAACAAATCCATCGTTTGGTCGTGGGCCAACTGGGGGAAGATATTCCCACTCCGTCAGACATGAGGACGGATCTAAAAGTAGCCAGACTTAGGCATGAATTATTATGAACGACATACATTTATATAAAATAAATTGTGGTGTGTTGTTGATCCCTTTTTTGTATGTAGTTGCCGACTTACCAGCATAGTACATCTGTATGAGACGACAAGCCAATGCGGTCATATTACGTGGACAACAGCTAACCAGTGATACAAGCAATTCAAAAGCAGCTCCCTGAGATTTAACGGAATTACAAATAGACACCGCTTGTTCCATTACTTCCACAGCCTCCTTGTTCTCACGCATTTGAAGCACTTGTTTGGACGCGGGGAAAATAAAATCCTCGATTAATTCCTAGCAGAACAAGATAAATAAAATATTAAAGTCATGAATTAATTAATTATTATTTTATATTTAATCTAACCTGGATCATATTTTGACCGGAATCCTTGGATCCAATTGTGTATTTGTTTTCTGGGGATTGAAAGACTAAAAGTTCCTTGCACAACTTAAGATGACCCTGTAGTAAAGACTGCTCTCCTTCCGTAGAGCCAGAAATATGCCCACTAACTCCACCGCCACTTGTCAACATGTCAGCACGTAACTTCTTTAACCAGTTTATCTCGTTCCTTAGCAGTACATCACCGTTCGCTAACTTTTCCTTGTTACGTCGCGTGTGCTCAAGCAGTCGCTCCAATAGACAGAAATAGTCACTTGACTGAATAGAATATTCAGGTACTTGTGTCTAAAAAGAAAAATGTGAGCAATTATAAAGAATTTATTGACCTACTTCAAAATTTCTAAGTAGTATGTGAATTATTTTCCTATTTTAGAATAATACCTTGTTACAATAAACTATAAAATAATACAAAAATGCATACTCACATTTAATACAGTAAACAAAAGTTGAATAAAAAACATTAGCGGATGCGAATCAATTGAACATCGTGTAGCAATGTAGAAGAACTGTTCTTGGGCAGTGGAACGAATAGTTGTCGACCTTACCAACAACACCATATCAATTACAAATTGATGCCACGCCTTATCCTTGCTAAGTTTTTCAACAGCTGAAGGACACAATGCCAGACACAGAGTAAGACATTCTAGCGCCTCTTTGGCCAACTCTTCATCCTCTTTTTCAAGAAGAGAGGCAGTGGCCGAACTTCGTAGTTGGACTGAGGCTGAACTGACAACAGCGGGTAGGCTGAGTGAGGTTGGAAGAGGATTGTGGAGAGGTGGTAGAGAGCGTTCCAATGCTTTATGGATATCATCCGTTGTGGAATACATCATCCGAAGATTGGCTGAACTCGCTGACCAAGTCATTTTCATAATTGCTTTCACAATCACTCCATCTGGCAAGATCTTTTGCAATTCACTAATTGGACACTGAAATAATAAAAAGAGATTAATAAACGAGAGAACAAGGAAAGATAATAAAGGCAACAGAATTCAACTTACCCTTTTTCTCATATAGGTACCAAGTTGAAAGCAACATTCTCTTAAATAGCAATCTTGAGAAGGACTTGGAAGGAATTTGAGAACTGCCTCTAATACTAGGAACAATTTAGACTGTTCCTTGGTGTTCTGTCCTGCGCTTTCCAATTCGTCGACTACATTGGCATAGCTGAAGGCGACACAAGACAGAGAGAGACGAAGAAGTCTTAACAGCCATAGAAGTGCTTGTTTCCTGGTGGAGAGGTCGGCTTCAATGAGGAAATCATTCCTGGAGAGGACATCAAGGAGGGCGTTAACTCCACCATTTCGTAGAAACCAGTACTGATAGAAAAGGGAATGATACAAGAATAGTAGAAAAAAACGTTTATTATAACAAAATACTATTTTATATTATAATTAAATTACAAAAGTTAAAAAATGAACATTGAAAGCAGCGCATCATGTTAGAAAATTATTACATTTCTGTTACTTCTAACTTTGGACACAATCAACAAAAACAACAAATTTAAACATTATAGATAAAAAAATGTGGTAGGACCACGATGTACCGTAAACTCCACAGAATTACAGTCTTCGCGGTCATCATAAGTGGTAGCAGGAAGCATCAACTGATATAGAACCTGGAAAGCATACATCGTCTCAGTGGGTCCTTTACCAAAAAGAAGTTGACTCAAAGGATCTTCATTGGCTTCTAAAATCCAGAAGTTTATTAATAGCAGCTATTTATATATATATAATTGTACAGAATAATAATAATTAAACAAACCTCTTGGGCCTTTAACCGCTTTCTTCAGTCGTTTCATAATGACGTCATCAGAGGGCATGATCGACAGAACTTCATGTACACCATCTCGGAGACGAGGACATTTTTGTTGGTTAGCCGTATCCGCGATACGGAAAAGGAAGGCTGTGTTGCTCCCTTCAGGATCCATAGACATCATTACACCTGTGTAAAAATGAAAACAATTATGTACTAATCAAACTATCCATTAGGAAGAAGTACTCCTCGAGGTCCTACCGGGTAGGTTGAATTCAGCTTGCGAGGTAACCATCTCTCCATTACCGGGAAGATTTCCGGCCGCCACAGTGCCGCCAACACCACCACTACGACATCGTCTCCTATGACGTGGTGAAGTATTGTGTGAACTATCACTTGAACTGTCTGGACTGGATACGGGCTGAGGAGCAGTCAGGTTCGTTAGCTTCCCAGAAAGTATAGCTCGAGGAGTCATACTGCAAAAAATAGTAGGAGTAATTCAACAATTAAAGTAATAGAGTGCTTCCTAGATGCTCAATAATTCCTACTGGAACAGAAAATTGGATATAAATCAGAGCAAGTGTAGGTAGTGTCCACTCACTTCTCCTTGATATTGAAATGGCTCAAGAGTCTATGGTCATCGTAGGGATCTATCAATGTGTTGTTATAATACAGTTCAAGGCGATGCTGTAACATCGTAGCCGAAGGATCGCGCAACTTTTGACGGAGTATCTTCCCGCGAAGTCGGCCAATGGTTTCGTTGGTGTGTGTCATAACTTCGTGTTCATCGAAACCACTTCGGCCGTTCTGACCGGAGAAACGAACTAGAACACTAAACGTTCGACCGCGCCATGATCTAGTTGGGGAAGGCAGGTTAGAAATGTTTAATTAAATGATCCACAGATCAAAGTAATGATATAAATTTAATCACCTGCAGAGTGGAGGATGTGTTCTTTCGGCAGTATAGCTGTCGTCACATTCAACTATAAACTCCTTTAACACCGTGATAACACGTATCATTCTTAACAACTCTTGTTCAATAAGAGGCTTGGAGTCCGACTGCCCGCCCAGGCAGCTTACAGTGTCACAGGCAGCTTTCAGTCGGTCGCGACAGTTCTGTATCAAGTCCTCGTTAATTTCACGTTGCTGGGGAATTAGTCGGCTCCCCAGGTTGGTGTAGAGAGCTCGAAGAAGGGTGACAGCTTTGAGGGCCACTTCCTCGCCAGCGTTAAGCACAATACGCCAGAGATACTCGCTACCAATCAGGTTGATGTCTTCTAACACGTAGCCGTGACGTGTTATCTGCATCCTGTTCTCTTTCGCGTTGACATGGCGGAAGAAGAGCTCAAAGCATCTGTAGAAGAAGTTTATCGTTATAGTGAGTATTAACCAATCAAGATACGACTAGCGAAAACTCACGTCATCCCATTCTGTGTGAGCAGAGTTGGCTCAACACGCATAACATGTTCCTCAAAAAACTTGCGAGTACACTCAGGTTCCAAGTCCTGTTCCTCGTGCATCAACTTGACAAACCAACGAAAGCAAGCGTCACGATCCTCCGAGTAGACGGCCTGTTCGGCTAGACACTGCCAGACAAGAACCGCCTGTGGAAGGAATAGATAAAGCATGCCCTCTCGTAGTAGATAGCGAATGAAACGGAGACGTTCTGATACGTGCTGACTGTGGTTGAAACGACCGTCCAGGTACACAGTCTTGGGGTCACTGGCATCAGGATTAGCTGAATAGAGAAAAATATATAGACGGGTAAAGACTGTAGTTTTCTTTTAAAATGTTAAAATGATTTGTATACTTATTTTTAATGTTACAAAATGTTATTAAAAATGGTGTCTTACAAGTTATTAATTAATCATTTCATTATGTTCACATAGATTGAAAATTTAAATTAAACAGTGGCAGTGCAGCAGAAAAATAGGTAATCTAAACATAATATACACTTAACTGGTGATTAGAGATGAGAAAGTGCAGCTACAATATTAAATTTACAAAACAACGATTGTTACATTTTTATATAATGTATAATATAGTTATATCTCTATGATTTCTTATCTATATAAATGTATAGTATTAAGGTTTTATACAGACTGTCTTTAATATAATTATGACGTAAATTATAATATTCTATATTTAGATTAAAGAATGTGTCCGTTTTAGTCCGGCAAAAGTATGGCTGAACCTGGAAATTTCGTGCAAAGTTTTTTTTATTGATTTTGGTAACCCAGGGTCTACTCTTTCAGAATCTGTCGGGTGCACTCCGGGCACCCTTGAGCGTTTTGAGAAATTCAAGATGGCGTCCAAGATGGCTGCCGTTTCAGATAACTCAAAATAACTCAGTTAGTATTTGACCTAGGAGGATAATTTTGGTGTCTAACCATATGTTTTGAGGGGCTATGAATACATTGAAACTATTTATTTGACTGGTTGGGGATTGCATCATAGGGAAATCTAATATGGCTGCCATATTACAAAATTAAAACAAAAACAAACAAATTCAATATTATATTATATGTTGATGGAATTATAATTATAATATACAAGGATTGTAATTGAAAAAGTATTAATGGTTCCAGCTAAAAAAATCGTTAAAAATGTTTGTTTTCCAAACATTGAGTTAGTGGTACAGTAATTAGGACAGCTAAGTAAGATTCCTGCAACCTACAGCATAACAAGCTCAGAATATTGTACATTTCAAACCGTCCCTTGTGCAGCTGCACACTCTTGCATCCACATCTGATCATACGCATGACAGTTCCTGGGGCGAGTTCTATATTTGCGGGAAGGGGAACCGGT
>JAUZNC010013962.1:0-18677 GCA_034780395.1 Vannuccia rotundouncinata | reverse complement strand
TTCAAGTAAAGGAAACAAAAGTCCTTTACTTTCTCCGAACAAAAATGATGGTTCAGAGAATACTTTATCTAACTCTAAATCAAGGCTCAAGGAAAATTCAAGTAAAGGAAACAAAAGTCCTTTACTTTCTCCGAACAAAAATGATGGTTCAGAGAATACTTTATCTAACTCTAGATCAAGGCTCAAGGAAAATTCAAGGAAAAGTAACAAAAGTCCTTCTCTTTCTCCGGGCAAAAATGATGGTTCACAGAGAACTGTAACACCTAACTCCAAATCAACAGGACTTTTGGATAATTTTAAAATAAAAAGCAGAGATAGAGATTCGGAAAATTCTAAATCTCAAATGAGTTCCAGCAAAGCAGGAAAACCTGAAATTGTCAACGATGATGAAATCAAAACGGAATCAGAAGAAATACTTAAATCTACACCAGTTTTAAAAGGAAGCAAAATTGTCAAAAAATCAAGCGCAGCGAAAGACTACATTAAGAAAATTCTGTCTCAAAATAAGCACCCAAAAACGTACGATCCAACTCCGAATCTTAAAAAAACTATCATAAATCTACGTACTGATGCTAATGTAGATGAATATGTCGCATTATTGAAAGAGGCAAAATGGAGATGTATTCCGTATTACAATGACATTGATTCCTTGACAGTTCCTTCAATATTTTCCGACATTGGGCAGTCTGATGCTAAAACTGAAATAGAGTCAATTCTGCATCGTCTTTACTTTCAAACAGCTTTTGATTTACACTTGGCATCAATGACAAATACAAAATTTATTATAAATAACTTGATGAAACATATTACTTTATTATTAAAGTGCTGGCCTCTATATAAAATTGTTGACACGATTGAAGATTGGAACTCAATACGACTTAGATTGCTTGATGTTAATGGTTATTTTCTCTTAAATGGAAAATACAATGATGAAATTAAAACTGAAATGCGAGAATTATCAAAGGACATGCTACTCATAGAAGAAAAAATGTTTGGTAAAGTTCATTTGAAAACACGCACTACTCTTTTGAATGCAAAACAAAATAAAGTTCTTTATCATTCCTTTTTTGTTGGAATCAATTCAGAACTGATTGAACCCTTCTTACGACTCCCATTTGATCGAAGAACTGCAAAGATTGAACGTGCATGTCATTGTAGAATTGTTCTTAGCGAAATCCGACCAATGGTAATGGCTCATGGTAAGCGTTTAGTGGAAATTTATTATGATATGGAGTTAGGAAACCATTTTGGTTGCTTAGATATGCTGGAACATCTTCTTCACGGAGCAGCTGATTGGTCTCGTCGTAAGGAAGTTCAGAATTATCGAACAATTGTCTGTTTTCCATCTGGTGAAAGACTTGTTTTCCAAGATATTAGTTGGCTATTAAAAACATTCCCTCTGTCTCGTAAAGAGCCACAAATTTGCCCACGATACAGTTCCTGGTTTGATCAAGTAACCCAACCAGAAAATCCATCATATTCGTATCTGCGTCCATATTCTCTCCCGAAATCAAATCAATCTGAACAGCAATCAGAAACATCTAGTAAAAAACGAAAACGTTATATGTCGTTATAGTTTTCATTTCAATAACTCAATTTTCAGTTGCAACTTAATGAATAAAGTCACTTCATATGAACATTTATTTTACTAATTACAAAAGTTGGCTTTTAACCGCTCCTTTTTCTCGTAAGAAATTGATTATGTTAATATAAAATATTTCCTAGTATATTTTATTAAATTTTATTTTTAAATATAGTTTCACTCTTTCCATATTTTGGTAATATTTGCAAAACTCAGTTGATAAAAAATTAGGAATAAATCGAAAAGTGTTTGACAATGTGAAAAATATAATATAAATTTTTGAATATAGATTTTTACTAAATGTTGGATTGATACATGAAATATTTTTTACATTCATAATAGTCAAGAAAAAGGGTATTAAACTGAATTAAAAAGTGAAGGACCCGCGGGCCAATACGCAATATTATAGATATATAAGTAAGTCAAGGTCAATCTGCTTCAGGAAAGATAGGGTTCGTATAAATTAAAATTCTCGTTTGGGACAATCCTACATTAGCACGCTCCAGCTATAAGAAAAGAGATACCAACACTGACTCCCTTATAAGAGGAGATAATGGAGTCAAACTTTTCGAAATGGACGTCTGCCGATGTTTGGAGGGTTGGCCTGGACATTGTTTGGTCTTCGTGGGAGACTTCTTTGTTTATTATTAATCGTTTCTGTAATCAGAGAATCGGGGAGTGTGTGTTTTTGTATTTAGATAAAGTAATATTAGCTTGTTTGTTTAGTTTTACAAGATTAAGTATAGGTATAGATTTAAACGATTATTTAACGAATTTGGAAAAAGCTTTTGGGATATCGCATTTAAGAACAAAATACAAAATTATTGCATTCTCAAGACCCCATTAATAAATATATAGAATGTATAGAATGATTTTTATTGAAGAATTAACTAAAACCAAAAAAACGAATGCATCAAAACTTCCATGTAATGATAACATCATTAAACAAAAATCAAAAACATGATTGGCATTACAGATTTTTATTAAAAAACTTCAGTAAGTCACTATAAATTTGATGATCAGTTAAAATGTTGGCCTCGGATAATGGCTGTGTGGGTTTTGAATGTAAATTTGTGGCGTGGGGTGGATCAAGGATGTGGTGAATATTCAGCAGCTTTTCGTATAAGTTACAGACGTTAAGAGAGATGATAGTGCCCTTTTTTGAATGCTTTTCAAGGTGCTGCTTTGGGCCTGAGTGGTTCTATTAATAGGGCCATACCATATTCCAATGTAGACCTGATGATGGCCTCATATACGTCTATAATTTCATTTGATGGAGCAACTGCTCTTTCGAGCATACGAAGGAAGTACATTCGTTTGGCACATTTATGAGTGCAGTGTCGTTGATGTTGAACCCTAGAATCAGCCTGTTTGACTAGATGGTTCATGGTGTTGTCAATTCTTAAGGCCGGCCAATCATGTGCTAATTGGTTAAGAATGAGATTCAAAATTCCTGGTTCTTCTTTGCATTTAATTTCATATGGTTGTCGTTAGTCCATTTAGAAATATACCTAACGTGAACATTCCACAGAAGTAAAAATCTTATTCAATCGGAAACAATACAAGAAAAGCTCACCAAGAAACACAACGGCAACCTCAAAAATCCAATCAAAACCAGCGTCCACTCAAAAGGAAAATTTGTTACAAGAAAAAAGGCAAAATATGAAACCAAACGACTGCTACATACAAGAATTACAAAACACAAAAGAGCAACAAAAAGAGAATATATTAAATTATCTGCAATTGTCAGGAGGGACATTATCAAAATTATCATTATTCCCTCCTCAGCATTCACAACAAGAACAATAGACCGAAAAGAGAACCATTGCAAATTAATAAAAATAACTTAGCGCATTTTTCAAATATTTATATAATAATTGCTATTAGTATATATTATACTATTATAGTGTTTTGCTAACTATATATTTATGATACACATTTTGATTTAAATTCTTTATATGATACATACCTCTATTGTTTTATTTACAATTTAAACTTTAATGCGAATATGACGTAATTTCAAAATAGTTTTTTCAATTTAATTACATATTCTAAATGATTTACTCGAATGGATACTCAGCTACCTATAGCTATAGCACAGTATCTATAGCAAAGTCAGTCCCGTAAACTGAGGAGTATATTTGGGACCTTATCTATATTCTGCATGTTCGCCTGCAATCTTACGGCATTGATTCCACTGATTCCTCTCTTATTGAACCATGCACATCAAGGGACACTTACAGATCACAAACTATCCCTCAATATAGCCAAAACTAAATTTTCACAAAACTTTGCCTTTGCCCAATTACACTATACTTTCCGACATCGACAGTTCTACATATTTTATCCATTTTGGAGTACTAATACCTTCAAAATTAAAGCTCAAAACTATCAAAAATGAACTTATTAATAAATTTATAATCACTTTGCTCGTCGCCTCTTGGAATACTGCAACCCAATTTTTATTGGAATAGACCTCAATAATGAACTAAAATTACAAAAACTCAAAAAAGGACACACAGGATTATTTGTGGACCAAACTGCCCCTCAGTTGTCTCGGTGATCTTCCATTCAGACGGAAAAAACAAAGTATTTCACTTTTTAAAATTGCGCTAAACCATTCTCTCTCAACTGCATACTTTATATACTAGTATATTACGTACCGCGAATAGCGGGATATAAAATCCGAAAAGTAGAATTTGGCACGAGGCCGCAGGCCGAGGGCCTTAATTCTACTTCGAGGGTTTTATACCCGAAATTCAAGGTATGTCAATGTCTTTATTTTTGTTTTATATGCACGTAGGAGCAGATTTTTTACTTGCCTAGACCTTATAAAAGGGAAATAGGCGCTTTTATGGCTGTATTCTAGCAAATGCTTACAACATAATCGATTTAAAAGTTTGAATAATATAAATGAATTATGGCAGTATACTGGCAAATGCATACAGCTTAATCAATTAAAATTTTAATTTTAAAATCGATTTATCTATTTGCAATGCGTTTAACAGCATATTTTAATGAAATTTCTGTTTTCTATTTGTTCATTCATTTGCGTACACGATGGCAAACTTAGACTCTACAGTAACAGACGCTCTGTGCGACATCAAAAGCATGGACATATACAAGAGTTGGTGGTCCAGGTACGACTATTATCTGCAACGTGAAGGAAAGGACGATTGCCTGGAGACAATTAGAGAATACATTGTTTCACTTCACAAAGAAAACAGTGCACCGTCAACAATTTGGCAGTGCGTCTCAGCGCTGTCAAAAAGAAGGGAAGTGAATGGATTGTCTCGTGTGTTATAGTTATTCAAGACTGCCTGTTTGACATTTTTAATATGCGGGAGATAAAATAATTTGTATCAAATATACTCGAAAAAATTAACTTTCAAATAAGTACTCTTTCATCAATTGACTTCTGCAATTCTCTACTGCTGAATTCTCCTCAGGCACTGATCATAAAACTATTTATGACGAGTTTAGAATGCTGCGTCTCATCTAGCAACAAATTCCACATGTTCACTCAATTTCACTGGTTGCCAATATCAAAGCAAATCTCACCTTCCTTCACTACTTAATTTGTTTCCTTTACTCTCCAACAGCACCATCTTATTTAAAAAACAAAATTACAATATTATATTAACCCTAGCTATCTAACCCAATGATATCATAATAATATTTATCAAGATCGGCAAACTAAATTAAATTACGTCTGAAATAAAAACTGATAAATATGCAAAATGGTGAAATCTTGTTGTACACATAATTGTACTAATTATAGAGCTGTGAAGTAGACCAAATTGGTCAATATATCTATAAGTAAGTTCCTTTAATTTTTAAACATATTATGAGTATTTAATGTGAAATATGCTATATTTACAACAATATATTTTTTTTCTGACGATTTGTTTATTTAAGTCAATTTAATTTATTTTAATTTACTTTCCTAATTATATTAATAACTAAATTTTTAAATACATATTTAATGTGGCTTACGTTTAATTTACATAATGAAATGGTTACCAAAAGTTATGAATAAGCTGAGGAGGTTAGACTGAAGAATTAAAGAAATTTAAAATAGTGGTTATATAAATTATTCAGCGATTAAGACATTAATAAGAGTTAAAAGATGTACAACGGAATGTTTGATTTACCATAATCAAAGTAATATAGTGAATATATTAAGGGTGTAGCTATAATACCTATGGAGCAGGGGATCTATATCCTTCATGTCTTTTATATAGTGCCCTTCCTAAAATGCATACCTTATACATATATAATATTGCATGAGCCTGCAAAGAGAGAGTTTCTCTATTCTTATAGACGGATTTTGGAAATCAAAATGGACCCATTTTGAGTTTATAGACATCCCACGAGCTTAAATTTTTGATAGATATGCTTCTGGAATAAGGACGTCCAATAGAACCATTTTTAATTAATTTAGATATTTAGTTAGTAATCGTATTAATGAAAGGTTTATATTTTTACGTATATAATATATAGACAATAGTGAAGATATAGGTATACATAAACATTTATTTATTATATATGCATACAGGGTGATTCGAATGAACGTATACAATATTTTATCTACTTTTGTTTAATATTTACAACAATTAATTCATTTATATAAAAGTCCAATAGTGGATATTAATTCTACTTGATATATTATATAAAATTTTCGCTCATTGAAGAAATGGTTTCGGCAAAGAAACAGTTTGTTTTGGATGAACTTGTGCTTGACGTTAATTGAGATGCCAGTATTCTGTGACATTTCATTCTTTTGAGATGCTCTTGTTTGTTTAGATTCATCATTCATTACCTAATTGTTACACCAGTTTAGAGCCCACTTCTATGGTGTCTGGCATTATCCCGTAACTAATTTTAATTTCGTAGAAATAGATTATTCTATCATTTGCATATTAAATAAATCAGGATAATTTATATCGATCGCCCTTATTTAAAAAAAAATTTTAGTGCCTATTTAATTTAGAAATATCTAGTTCTGTAATTTTAATATAATGAGATATCTACAGAAATCTATAAAAAGAGGTTAAATATGGAGTAATATTATTAAGTTATAGAAAAATAGTATAAATAACCTTTACAAATAAAAATCAAGCGATATATAAATTTTTAATTTATATTAATGACAGTAAGTTACATTAAGTCAAGAAACATATTTTATAATATCCTCAAATTAAAAAGCAACATAATTATCAATAACCAAAATTCAGTTTTTAAAGGTCATCATTAATTCAAATATATATATTTATAGATACAACTTGATGCATATATATATAAAATAAAGAATTTACACAATACAAAACAAGACCGATTCTTATTACAAACTTTACAGAACCAACGGATGTATACAATATCAACATATTGATTCAGAACAACAATAAAAAACTTGATCTAATACCAAAATATAATCAAATAGTACGAAAAATCAACATATCGAAATTCTCACAACCAACATCGCTTATGATATAATACTTATATATATTTAAACATCTTACTCAAAACTATTTACACAGTATTAAAATATAATACAACACAGAATATATATATACACCCATATAAATGCTTTATTCGTCAGCTGTGCAGGAATTTGCACCAAAACAGGAATCATCGTCTGAATCTATGACGTCATCTAACATCACCTCTTCAGGATTTTCCGATCTGGCAAATGACATGGACAGCGAGGCGGTGCTATTGTCTGCCATAATATCACTTTCCAATTCCCCCTCGGCTGCCGTCATGTCAAGACCAAGGAATTCTGCATTAGGATTGACAATTTCGAGCATGTTACAAATGAGATCAGTTTGTGGGTTGGTGTGTACTCCAGGAGGGACATCGGTTGTTCGCCGGTCTTCACGTTCAGCATCGCCCATGTGGACAGCGGCGGTCGCTTCAAAATTCTTTGGAATGGTTAGATTGTCACCAAAGAATTCTTTTATTGCGGTAATGTCCTCGTCTTTACCAGAAAAGTCGAACCTGAAGTCCAATAAAGACAATATGTACTCTTATGATATAAAGAATGGTTGTTGAAAACTAGTTATTATTACCAAATACAAATTTTATCTACACTGACATTTCGAATATATTAAACTAAACTTGTTTTGTTGTCAACAGAATAAGGTTTACTAATAAAACAAGAAAAGGTTTTAAAAACATTACTCGTCATGCGAAAAGGCAGATGGCATAATAACTGGCGCTTTGGTGAGAGACATGAGATGATTAGTATTCTTGAGAACAGTCAGCCACTCAGGGTCCAAGGCTAACTCTTGCTCCATGGAAACATCGGGAGCTAGAGTGTTTTCAGGTTCAATGTCCAGAAATTGGAGATACTCTCGACGCGGAAGGCACTTGTCTAGAGCCAGGAAGCGGGTTTCACTTGTCTGACCAGAGCTCAACTGCAAAGTGAGACATTGTTGATGCAAACATCTTTGTTAGTCTTATACAGAGTCAAAATAAGTCAACATTAAGATAATTATACCTCGTGCTCAATTAGTGCTGAAAATTTGACATGAAGATGCGCTGAGAACCAATACCGCGGTTTGAGGTTCACTAGGACGCTCTCCCCGGGAGGACTACCAAGACTGTTTGCCGATACTTCCTCCCTGAAGTGGGGTTTGCGCTGTACTAGCCAATTGCTGTTGCCATAGTGATAGACACCTCGAGGCCAGTCATGACTAAGAACTATGTCTACTGGTCGTTTTAGCTGTGAAGAGATTGAGTCATGCAAGGTAGAAATGTTGATGTGTAACCGAAATAGCATATGTGACAAATTATTATTTTGATTTGTTTTAATACGCAATTATTATTTTGTTGATTGCTGACCAATATGATCGCAGATGACGACTAATATGTCTAGGTAACTATACTATTTGATTCACATGAAATTTTACTGAACTAAACTAAACACGTCTTGCTACAGTATCTATCCTAAATCAGTACACATGTATCTTACCTGTTGCAGTCTGAAAGTATCCACATTACGTAGATGGTAAGCTGATCGTTTCGTATGCTCATCGTAAGGTGCATGCTCAAAGTGACCTCGCGTGTAGTCGTGCTGTTTGTAAATACCGGACAACCCAGCGATTCGAAGACCACCAAATTGGACCACACCTGCATAACCTGCATGTGAAAATTTTGTAATTATAGTTTATAATTATAGCTTTATGCAATCGACTCATAGTTTGTAATTATCATCAGACACCAATAAAGCACAATTTGAATATGTCAATCAACTAAGCTCCCTTCATTGGATTTGATATTTATTAAAATCATAAAATTAAAACACACATTTCAAATTTCAAGATAAAAAATAAATAATATAAAATCAATCACTCATTTAAAGTGCCTTATAATGCGTAGATATTTTAATTAATTGGAGTTTAAATAAGGCAAATGATATATTTTAATAAGTTCTTTTCTGTAAAATATTATTCCTGCAATCAAAAACATATTTAGATTATATAACGGACTAATGACTTACCCATGTACCAAATGTTTGGTGACACCCAACCTCCATATGGAAGCTCTCCCAAGTAGTTGGCAGCTTCGTGATTTCCGCCAACAAATACCGTGGGTATAGGAGCAGTTACTTTCTCAGCATAGTATCTGTACGAGAACAAAAAGTGGACTCTTTATAAGACAATAAACAATTTGAAAACCTATATAGTTAATATCCTTCAATACCAGTGACGAAAACTAATTTATTCAAATTCGGGTATAGACGAAATTGCTATACCAACTCCAACTGACATCCAATTTATATACATGTATATAACAATAAAGCATATAATATCTAATCTAATATGTCGTTGAGTCAGAGAGATACACACTTATAATAAATTAGAAACACTGAATAAAATTAACAACTAAAAATACAATAAATTAAAAAGATACAATAGGTAATTAAAAGATTTTGTGTTAAATATATTTTTAAAAAGTTTACGAACTTAAAAGTATTTATTTTATAATAAATTTGTCTACTACTCTTTGGTAACTACTGAAATTTTCTAAATTTTACCTCCAAAAATCCCCCATCACTCGAAATTTTTGAGGAACACTCATCACTTGTAAATCACTTCGATTTCTTACTGCTTGAAAATCTCCACAACATAGTACCAGATGAGTTTTAAAGTTATGCATTGCCTCATAGCTAGCAATATCTTTGTAGACTTTATCCAATTCACCATGAAGGCAACCCACGACACAGATCTTCACCATGCTTTATTTTACTGAAAGCAGAGAAAGTCGATGTTAACGATTTATTTGAAACAGTTATTTTGATAATAAGCATAAAATAAATTACTGCCTAGTATAGAACAGCTTTAAAATATGTCCAGAGAAAAAAACCGGAGAACCTTATACAAACCCATTACAACTTTACCTCAAAGTGAGTTTCTCTTAATATATTTCGAAGATTCACAGTACTTTAAAGTCTTCTTTTAATAAAAAAAAGCTTCTGAGCAGTAACATACAAATGTCCGGGATTTTTATAATGAAGAAGCGGTTAAAATTTCAATCAAATAAATAATTTTTAAAAGGTTCTCAAAGCCTCTCCCAAACTAACTTTATATTAGTAATTTTAAAGCAATCTTTTGATGTTTAGATCACAAATCTTTATATTATTTTCTATATCAAAATTTTGATAACACAGAGGGAACCATATTTGCTTGTTATAATTGTTCCATAATATATGAACCACAATTTTTTATAAAGAGATATTGTATCTATTGTATTTATTCAAATTTCAATTATAATTTAATGAAATGTGTAATTATTCAAAATGATCAACAATATATCTAAAAGTCGAATCATACATTATTATTTTTAATTCGAATAAAATCAAAAATAAATTTGTAATGAGGAAAGTACCAAAAGAAAATTCATCTAAGATAAATGAATAAAGAACTAATAATGATGCATGCGTAGTGACTAACTATGAAATGGAATAGATAAAATGGATACAAATCCATCAAGAAATACATACATAAAAGGGATAAGGGATACATATATTGGTGTGACAGGATGAAATAGTAGAATGATTCTAATATTGCTTCTGGTCCTATCTTTGCAAGAGCAATATCCAATAATAAACAGGCCCTTGGACATGTAACTTAACCTGATAGAATATTATATATTCATTTTTAAGAGATTATTATTGACTAACTTATAGAGCATACATAATTATAATATAACAACATATTTCAATACACCACTTTTTCTTGATGTATAAAAAATGCTATTTGGAATATTATTTTGTAAATTTATTTAGTAGAAAGAAAATAAATATATAATTGAAGATAAATATTGTAATGTGTAATGAATATCATAATATTACATAAACTGGAATTGTAAAACTTCATAATATATGATAATAAGGGGTATATTCTTCAGATTTTTTAGAGCAAAATATATTATTCTTTAATTCAAACATATCTGATATAAAATTTTTTTTTGGGAGAAGGATGTCCGCCCTTAAAGGGTTATTTTTGTATTACAGGGTGTCATTATTTTTATGTACAGTATTTTACGGACATCTGGTATGACATTGGAATACATTTATTGAACAACATTTGTTTTCTTTGGGGTTTATTCATTTATAACTTTACCTTCTATAGTCTTGATGCATCTTGAAATATTTATAAAGTCTTTTCTAAATACATAAAGGTTTACTTAACACTAATTTAATTTTGCTACTTCTATAATTAATGTATACAAATGCTTTTCAAACTTTGAGCAAATTAAGCATATCTACATACATTCAATGTATCCTAAATTAATATATTGAAATGATTATATTCAATGAATAAGTATAATGAATATACATAAATAGCTAATTTTTCACATATTTTTTTTTGTAATTCTTGTTTCAGATCGAATGAAGCTTCAACACCATGAGTGATGTCCTAGCTGCATTCGAAATCATCATCCACCTCACTCAGCACATATGCATCGTTACAGGGCATTCAATATCACCTTACTTCAGGAAACACAAATGCCATTAATTTTTTTCAAAAACAACCTTACAGAAATGTTGGTGTCAATGTTAAATGTCCTAATTCTTTAGGTCAGTTCACAATCGGTTACAGTTGGGTTTCAGTTCAGTTGGTTTAAAAGCCGTTTGACCATAGCTCTATACTTTGCCGATGTTGATGGTAACTCTGCAGAAAAATAAGTGCAATGGCTAAACCATTTCTAACTGAGGTTTAAACGCGTTTGAACGTGTTTTTTGTTAGTATTGTTTCCAAGTAAATTACAAATTTCGAGTTACGCATAAAATAGATTTTTTTTATTTCAGTATTTATGAAAATATTTTTAACAAATTCGTTATGAAAGCAGCATAATTTTAGTAGTTTTAAAGTTAAATATTACAGAACATTTTATTTCATATCAATTTAAATTTATATTATAATTTTTTACATTTAATTTAAGTATTTATATATAATCAAATTAACATCTAAATATATTGTTCTGAATCCTTTTTTTACACATATAAGGGATAAATTAATAAGTTATTAATAAAAATAATTTCATAACTAAACTAATGCTAAAAATATACTTATTACATCAGTTGATCTGCTCCATTTAAAAAAATATTTTAGTTTGTTTTATAATTTATTAGATGCTATAGCCCATAGAAATCAAAATTAGATTTCTATGCTATAGCCTATATAGATGGTCTCAGTATCTATTTGGCACTGACACGAATAGTGCATTAAACCAACTGAAAATATGAACTTGATTTCCAGTTAGTAAGGTTCGAAAAACCCCCGCTCATTAGAGAATTTTCCTATCTAAATATACAATAAAATTTTCGCAATAAAAGTAATAGTGTGGTTAAACCTGTTTGAACGCGTTCAAACCGATTCGTTCAACTTTCAGTTACTTTGATGATTCATTATTTTATTGAGCAGCGCCGACTTCCAAACTGTTTAGAAAATCGAGTTCACTTGTTCAGTTTAGTTATAAAAGTAGGTCATCTGCCGCAATTTAAAATAAATAAGCACAGTATACTTTCCAACTGAATTATGAAGCCAACTAAACTGAAACCTAACTGAACTGAAACGAGATTGTGAACTAACGTTTTGTATCACAAACAATTAAATAATAAATGACTTCAAAGACTGGTCAAATCACACCTCTGGTAAATACAAAGTAATATATAAGATATCATATATAAGTTTTATGTAAATTTAGATAATAAAAATGTGCACATATATTTTTTAAAACTTTGATGGGACTGAATATGAATCTTATACTATCGGATAAAACCAATGCTAGATCTCTTCAATAATAACAACATTCTAAACATGTTAATAATATTGGCAATGCAAGCATTACTTGCATGCATTATGAGCTGGGAAAATATGTTTACACTCTTTACTACACTTCCTGATTTGTGTGTGTTTTTAACATGTTTAAATACTATTCTACAGCATTTGCATAATATTAGTTACTATTTTATATTAATGTATTTACATTTAGATGAAACTGTGATGTATAGGAAAAAATAAATATTGTATAAAAAGAACAACTTAAACAATCATTTACTCAAGCATAAATGAAAACAATTCATGAATATCTATATAAATAAACAAGTTGCCCTTTGATTGGTTGAATATAAATTATAATTGAATATTTAAAACAATCAGATTTATAGAAATCAATATATAAAAATGATTGTTCAGTTTAGTCTATTTTGTTTACACCTATTCAT
The DNA here is from genome assembly GCA_034780395.1 of Vannuccia rotundouncinata. Lineage (NCBI taxonomy): Eukaryota > Metazoa > Platyhelminthes > Proseriata > Coelogynoporidae > Vannuccia > Vannuccia rotundouncinata. The sequence goes on along the minus strand of JAUZNC010013962.1, from coordinate 5,358 downwards.
GTATTGATTGCTACTCAAAAACCAGTATAAGTTAACTAGCTTATTTATAATATATATTATATATTGAAAAAAAGAATTAATATATATGAATTTTGCATTGTAGTTTACAGAGGTGGGGTGATTATATAAAATTTATGTGGGAGTCTTAATGATACATGCTAATTTGCAATGTTTTGTGATCTTCCATGAACTATTATTTTTTTCTAATCACTCAATTGCTTTTGTTCTATAATCCTAACATTATAGGCAATTAATTTGATAATGAGAAGTTAAAACTGTAAAAACTTTATTGATAAAAATTATAGGATTATGGTAAAAAGTTTTTTAAAAATGTGTCAAGTTAAACATTCAGTCCTTATCAGTATTTGCAAAAACTGTTTTTGTTAGAAAAACAGGGATACTCATTACTCTCATATAATCTTATTGTTTTTATAATGCTATCTTAAAGTGCTCTATCATAGTATGATTCTAGATCACTTCTTGATCTCTCACTTTTTGAAGGAGATGTTACTGGAATTCTTGGGTACTTCAAGAAATTGGAGAGCTGGATCATGGAAACAGTCTGAACAGGTAAGCTTCTAAACATAATCACAGATTGCTTCTTTGAAGGACATGATTAGATGAGATGAGGAAGACGTTCAATCAATTCCATGAACTTCTTGACCTAAGAGACCTAAAAATTGTCAACGATGCCAAGATTTCAAAGCCATACTTTACCTCCATAACAAACACCTTCCACAAGGTCACAAATGCTGGAAACATCAAAAACAAAAAGAATTTGAACTGCATTTGTTTTTCTTCATCAAGAGAGGCAATGGAGTCATTGTCATCTCTATATTACAAAGTAAAATATTGTGAACCAAAAAATCCTCAGGTGTGATATACCATCCCTCTAGAAGAGTAACTCTTTAATAGAAATCTATGCAGTAGAAATTATTGACTTTAACCTAAAACATATTGTTCAACAAATATATTTAGAATCATTAAATATGCAACAATTACAAAAGATAATTTTGAAAAAAGTTAGTTTTCTACATAAAATGAAAATAATAACATGACTTTCTGTTTTATGAAAATATGATTAACTAATAAAACAATATTTGTATTGATATATACACACATACTTAATAATATTCATATTTTCAAAGAAGGTCATTACAAACTACAATTATCAATTATACCATGAATCTATCTAAGTAGGTGTTTACTTCCAATAAAAGGAAATAAGAAGAGAAAGATTATTACCAAGATATTTGATGCTTAAGATAGCATTAATAAAGATCCATTACAATAGTAGATGGGTCAATATACTGATTACCCCAAAAAATGAGATATTATCATGTTATTTATATTTTTGAATAAATTGATGCATATGATTTTGTTTATCTAATTATTTTAAATATATTTCATGCAAACTTAGATGAATAAGTCAAACTAATTATTTTCTAAAAATATTTGAATATTAGTTCTCAGGCTAAAATATGCCTAAAATGGGCTTTAGTGCTAATAGTAATAGGTTTCTGGGAAATAATTAGCATGACTTATTGATCTAATTTTGTTTGCAATATGTAAAAAAAACATTTAGATTAACAAAACGATATGCATCAATTTATCCAAAAATATAAGTAATACCTTAATTTTTTAAATGTGCATTTTTTGGAAAATTGAGTGAAAACCATAGAAATTTATCCTACTTTTTAATATGGAAAAACACTAAATTGATTAAATAAAAAATAATGAACAATTTCTGCAAATTAAGACTTACATATTTGATCAACACATTGATTATATTACTTGATAAATTTATCATTTTGATTAAAACCCTCTGGGATCCCCAACTAAAAGTTACCATTGCCTTACAACCATTGGTTTCCACAACATCCTGGCTTTGCTTTGGTAGAGAGAATGCTTTTGAACAGTTTGTCATAGTATTTTCTCTTTTGATGATTCATTTGAACCCCACCTTCTTTTCTATTCCAAATACCCTGGACACTGAATCACATCCCATAAAGGTATGCAGGAACAACAAATCATTACAAACTGCCAAGCACCTGCTTGAGAACCTTGATATTGTAGACACAAATTTAGTGTTTGCTTGATAACAAGGTTGAACCAAGACCAGCCCAGTATTCGCTACTATGTTGGATTATGTAAAACCCAAACTGAAACCTTTGATATACTGCAGAGTTGTCTTCTTTTGGAGATATCTACAAGCTGACTTCAGATAATTTGGAAGACCAACTGCTGCAAATATTGGCAAGCAAGTGGAGATGGCACTGAGATTAATTTTCCAAGACTACATTCAATCAGCTGCAACAAGTGCCCTAGCAATTCCTAGCCATGTGCTGATAATTTATCCATAGCTTGCTGGTTTTGGAGCCCCCTGCCAGTTAATCTCTTTTCAGAGTTAGACTGTTGTAAATCCTACCAATGCAATCTGATTCCAACAATGACTTCAAGTCACAGTCACCAGTCTCCATTAGCAATCATGTACAGATGCTCAAGTTCCTCTATTTGGTCCTGAAAACCAGGTTCATCCTTTAAGATTTTGACAATAATCTGATGTGTGTGACACTGATCCATCAGCAGGTGGCTACAAAACACTCATTTCACTGCCTTTCTGCTCATCATGTGTACAATGGCATTTTTACCATATACTGACTTCATGATCTCATTGAGTCTATTGATTGAGTCAAAAGCTTTCCGAATAGTGGTTGATGAAAGGTAATGAGAGTCAGCATGTTGTGTTTTAATAAAAGACTGCATAGGTAATATAGGGTGGACAGGATATAGGTTTTATCTCCTGGATTCATGTCTATCATGGGGAGAAACTGTATTGGGGATTTTTCAAGATATTTACACTTTTTAGGCATCAGATGCATCATACCTTGCCAGCTGGGAAAAGTCTGGTTCAAGATTAAGGACATTTCCCAAAAAATAAGGAGGGACTTTCTAGGGATATAAAAATGCCTGGTCATTCTAGGGTTAATAAACAATAAACAATAAAAGAAAAATAATACATATGCAGATTGTTTTATTAAAAATCTTTTAAAACACTCTTATTATTAATGATTTTTGTAATTTGTATTATATTTTGTGCAAATTATAATGTATATAGTTTATAGGGTTATTATTAAAATATATTTACAAATATAAAACTATTAATGTAAAGCAATAAAAGGAATAGGTAATTAGATGTGTGCCATGTATTTAGAGAATGAAGATTTTATCCCATGACAAAAAAATTAGGTCTACTTTAATTAACTCATAAAGAAATTGTTTAGATTTTTGCAAAAGGGAAAATAAGATATATGTTAGTGACTGTTTGTGGACCTGACCATTTGTGGACATTTCAATTTATACAATCTACATCTTATTCATTTGTGTCTTATACGATCTACAATGAATGTCCATAATCAGATGGAAGAGTTTTTAGATGTTGACAACAATTTGTTGATGCTAAAAGATTGTAATTTATTAGAAATTATATCTTTGTTTCATATATAAAAAAAGTGTAATATGTTATTATTTATGTTATAAAAAATATTAAATTTGTGTAAAAAAATCATCTGTAGTTTATAATATAATGATAGGATGGTTTGTGGAAGACATGTCCACAATCGGTCAGCACTGCCAAACCATTTGTGAACATTTCCATAATTTAAATGATTTCAATGTCCACAAACAGTTGTGTCCACAATCGGTCAGCACTTCCTGACCATTTATGGACATTTCTATAATTGAAATGATTTCAATGTTCACCACTGCCTGACCATTTGTGGACCCAACCGTTTGTGGAAATTTCAATAATTTTAATGTCCACAAACAGTTGTGTCCACAGCTATAGGTAATAAACATCCCATCCCGTCCCTGGGACTGGACAGGGTGGTAAGTATTAAACGTCCCAGCGCGTCCTAAGATGTTTATTATAAATAAGTAATAAACATCCTCTAGACATGGTTAATAAATGTCCGGCCCCAAAAAATAAAAAATTAACAAAACTAATTTAAATTTTATGGTAAAAAATAATTTTAAACAATTATTAATAAAATCATGATTATAAGGATTTTCCTTATCAAATAATGTTGAGGTGGTGTAGGATGTTGTTGAATTGCCCATATTTCTGTTAAAATATGTAAATTCTGTTCAAGTATTAAATAATGCTGAGGGGGTGTTAGTAGGGTGTTTGTTGAAGCATACTACAGTGCATTTTGGTTGGTATGGGTGTGTTTAGGTGTACATTGTTTACGTTACGTTGTGAAAAAATGGAATCACAGCTCATCAATGCATACATGGGGGCTTAATGTTTTGTTTCAATTAGTTTTTTCAAACTTATATTATATATGTTGAATTCAGAAAAAAGCCTTTTATGTGAGGCGGTTTTTATAGTGATTACATTATGTAACACAGTGGGGGGGGAGTGCACCTAAACATGCCTGTACCACCCATAATGCACTGTAGTACGCTTCAACAAACACCCTACTAACACCCCTTTCAGCATTATTTAATACTTGAACAGCATTTACATATTTTAACCAAAGTAGGCGCGCTTCAACAAACATCCTACACCACCTCAACGTTATTCAATACAGGAAAATCATTGTAATCATGATATTATAAATTAATAATTGTTTTAAATTATTTTTTACCATGAAATTTAAATAAGTTTTGTTAATTTTTTTTATTTTTTCTGGCCGGACATTTATTACCCATGTCCAGGGGAGGTTTATTACTTATTTATAATGAACGTCCCTATAGGACGCGTTGGGTTGTTTACTACCTATTTTTGGGACGTTAAATACTTACCACCCCGTCCAGTCCCAGGGATGTTTATTACCTATAGCTGTGTCCACTAAACATTAAGAGAAAGCTTTATCACATTCTATCAAAGACAATTTATTAATAATATAAAAATGTTATTTTGTGACCCCTGATATTCAGCCAGCATCTGATATATGGCCAATACCTGATAAATAACCAACAATAATTGGATCACCTAATAATCCCCAGCCTGCATTCCATGATAATTGTAATCTGGATTTTTATCAATATTACTCCAATTTAACTAGGGACTGATAGGGTTGGGTGTATAATGTATTCCAGATTTATCCTTGTTAAGCCACATTAAAGATTTATAGACAACTCGGCCCAGGACAACTTGGATCAAAGGGACAACTCGGCCTATAAAGCCAAGGCACAATTGTAACTATAATGTTGACAGTTAACCCTTTCCCTACGGGTGGTACACATGCTGTACCAGTAATGATCTGCTCTGTATTCTGGGTGGTACACATGCTGTACCAGCAATATTTCGCTCTGTATTCCGGGTGGTACACATGCTGTACCAGTGAATTTTGT
>JAUZNC010013951.1:18879-28903 GCA_034780395.1 Vannuccia rotundouncinata | reverse complement strand
GACCCTCTCGACCAATCAGAAGCCAGATAGGTCACGTGAATCTCTCGACCAATCAGAAGACGAATTGGTTGAGACGTCCTCTTCTCCTACTACTATTATAAAGTTTGCAAATTATACATTTACCCATTTAACAACTTTAAAAACATTTTATAAATACATAAGTTACATTTCAAGTTTAGGTTTAAGAGTTGATATAGTAAATATAAACAATATAAATGGCCCATTTACATTTTTAATCTGTGTATTTATATTTTAGATTAAGTATAATATCATGCTATATATTTCATGCATTAGATAATTTCTATAAATTGATTAAATTAAATTATTAATCATACGTACAAATTTGATTTATCAAATAATTTATTATCAAATAGCTCTATCAAAATATTTCAATTAAGAAATATTTATAAATGTTTTTAAAAATATAATAGTTAACTTTATTTTATTTAACCATATTAGTTGAAATATATATTAATTTTAATCTTTTTTGTGTGTGTAGGCCTAATCATGATATTTTTACTTTAACATTTTATAACTTTCAATTCACATATAATTAATTAAAGCATTTAAGTATTTATAGAAAATATATTTTATCAGTTCATAATAAAAATTAAAGTTACTATATTTTTAAATTAAATAAAATATACAAATAATAAACAATATATTGCTGTTTTCAGAGAGGCATACACCATATCAAATTTAAATAAAAGGTTTATCTGTATAAAATTACCACTAACCAAAATAAAACAATATTTGATTTAATAAAATTTAATTTAAAAAGATTGAAGCGGTAGTTAACAAACTTTAGGAATATGCAAATTTTCAATAGTGACAACATCTATTGGTAATATTTTATTTGTATATTATAGGCTGTCCGGGAAATAATGCGCGATTCTATGGTTTTCAAATATTATTTATAAATAAACGGACGACAGCCAGGCAGTGGAAGGTCTAAGTCTGCTTCCCGAACTCAATATATGTAGAAGATTACGATCATTAGTTGAAGAAGATTCTTCCATCACAGTACGACGAGTGGCTGGGGAACTGGACATACCCAAGACTACGGTTCATGAAATTATGTCAGACGAGTTAGAACTTATTTGGTTTCACATTGAGTGAGAATAATAAGTCAGTCCATGTAGCCCGGTGGCAAGATTTACGGGATTGTTATGCACCAAGACTAGCTAAGTCAAACTTTGGGACGGTAGATGAAATGGTTTTACTTCCGAAAACTGCAACCACGTATATGTTAATGTGTGCTGGTTGAGTCTTATGGGAGATGCACAAAGACGACAAACTGGACGACGATCAAAGATGGAGAAGAAATTCTTGGCCATAATTGCTGTTTCCCAAAGAGGTACCAGTTTTTTTGAAGCGTTACCACGGGATGAAAACATTAATGCAGAGAGATACGTCCAATTTCTGATTCGTTTGGAAGAAAATATGCGTTTTCAGCATAAAAACGCCAGACCCCATACGGCCAGGCTTATAAAACAAAGCATATTGACGATAGAAACATGAGACTCATGAGACAGCCCCCCTACTCCCCCGACGTAAATTTGTGTCACCGATTCATTTTCCAAAGGTTGGAATCCGCCCGAGATGATTTTGATTCATTGGAAGATGTTAACCAATTCCTGTCAGAACAAGCACGAAGAATGAAGAGCGCATTGCAGGAAATGACGCAGCATATGCAGAAAATTATTGACAACGAAGGCAGTTTTGTCTAAGTTTGTTTTATAGGAACATTGTTAATAATTGTATTGTAAAAATATAATAAATAATTGTTATTTTGGATTTAACGCGCATTTTTTCCCGGACAGACTATATTTGTAAAATTCTAGTGTAATTCTAACTATAATTATAAATAATTTATATTAAAATAAATAATAAGTTTGTAATTGATTTTCTTTTTTTTAATTTCTAGACAATTTAACGTTATATATGTAAAAATAAAGTTTAAAAATAATTTAATATTATGAAAAGATGATGATTTGAATTTCATATTAAAGATATTTTTTTATATTATCAACGCCCCCCGCGTAAATCTTTCTTCCCCGCTTAAAAGTGGTGTAGCACCTTGTCAGTGGTCCCTTTGCAAAAAAACAACAATTTAAACACAACTAAATAGTTTTATTGCAAAGGGACCACTGACAAGGGACCAAAACTAGACACAGTGTCACATCCAGTTAAAGCGTAGAATATTAGCAATGCACGAGCTTTCTCTTGTCCCAATCCAGCTGATATTTCGTGTGCTGCTGAAAGTTATCGGAAACCATTGCCTGTTCCGAATGCCAGCCCCAGCACCACAACACCGTTGTCTACTTTCCGGATGAGTACTGCATGGTGTCCAGCAACATCCGAGTGTCACCTTCTTCATGGTTACATGGGGCGAGTAAGGTCAAATCTTGCAGTACTGGTTTGCTGAGCACTGCCTCTCCATCAGTAATGCCGAGTTGCTTGTCCTCCTGATCAAACCATTCCATGACAGCTGATGAGAAGAACCTGAACAGCTCCGTCTTGTTGTTGTCCACTCGTAGGAAATTCTGCCAATTCCCTGCTATGGCTGCGGCAGCTAACCTCGACACACCTTGTCCCCGCTTTGCACGTGTACTACCTTTTAGTGAATCAGCAAGGTAAGTAAGTATCCCAGACCAGATCCAGGCGTGATACTGTTTGCAGTTTCGTGGACATATATGTGATGAAGATGTGTTGTGAATAATCTATAAGGTCCTTGATGCAGCCGGCTTCAATACAGGTTATTACAGGAGTCTCTATTTTTGCGTCGGTGACTTTTTCCAAGCATGTGAGGAGATCATTCAAGGTACCAGTGAAGATGCTTCCACCAGCAGACAGTGCATGATGACATGCCTGATTCTCGTGACGAAAGAACTCCTCAAGGGTTCCATCAAGGGTTCCATCTCTCGACTATGGCAGCCAATGTATATATGCGTGCGAAGTGTCCACGGTCATTTTTGACGGAGGTGAGCTGTTGCTGACTTTGCTCAGGCTTCTTTGGGTAAAAGTGGTGAACTCCTTCAGCTTATCACGAGGAATGGGGTTGTCCAATGCCTTTGTTCTGTTCAACAGACGCTCTTGGCCAATTCTCATGACATTCATCACGGTCTCCAAGGCAGCAGGACCAGCAATCTCCTTTGTATACAGTTTGAGTAAATCTTGACTCTTGACTCACAGACGAGAGAGAGAGAATCTTTCACAAATGAGGCCTGTACACTTAGCGTCTGATCATGATGAGGTGTGTCTGCTGTCTGCCGTCTCGAGTGTTGGTTCAGATCATGAAATTCTGCGATCACGCTGGTAACTTCTTGTCACGCAACCATCCAGCGACGTAGGGCACTAGGGATGTCAGTGAGCCCATCTGCTCCACTGTCTCCTTTGATGCAGGCATTATTCTGCTCATGTGCCTGGTCAATCGGGATTGAAGAGAACACCCTCTGTGTTTTCTGAACGGTAAAGTGGCCTTCCCTGAATTTCCTGGCTACATCTGGGTGTTTGGTGATGAGTTCGGCCATGTCCTTCAGGTGCACTGGTATCCACCTAGCATAGTTGGTGTGATCCAGTGCTTGGAACCAGGAAACCAGCTCTGTCAGAGCATCGAAATACATCATGAACGATCTCTGCCTGAAGGAACGTACGTACACTAGAACCAACAGTTCTAGTTCCAGAACAGTTGCCTAATATTGAAACTGGAGAATGTTTTCTCGTCTCTGGTAACACCAGTCTTCAAACGAACGGGACGAAGGTCTTCTGCATCCCTGGTTTCTCCCAGACCGTAGTGGTTGTATCCACGTTGTTACAGGATGTATAGTGCTGCTGAAAACACTTGATGTGCTCTTCTTGTGCGCAAGACATGGGATACTCGCAGGAATGAGTCTGCTGTCTTTGCTGTCGCAATCTCGGCTTCCACAAGTAATTGTACCCAACCATTCCCCTGCAGAAAGTCCACCACTGTCTTCAGTACCGCCATCTCTATGTGGAGGCTACAAAACACCACCACAATCTGGTCTTCACCATATCTCTGGCCACTTCTACAGTCTGTGCTTGGCTAAAGTGACTCATCAAAGGTTACCACAGGTGTCTGTCCAGGATTCAGGTGTTCCACAGCATTCTTCTCGACGTTCATTGAGTGCCAGGATAATGGCCAGTGTGTGGGCACTCTCTAGGAAGAGTGGAAGCAGCGAAGTTGGGGGGATAACTCGAGCATATGGTGGCTGTCGGCTGGCATGAAATGCAACCCAAGGTGTGTTGTCATTGCCAACTGTATCAGTACATTGTCTTCCAGGACTCACTTTGGACTCTTCCAGGACGCCTAGCCATTGGTATTCTTCATCAATGATGTTTGCTGTTTGAAGTCTCTATTGGTCAATGTTACTACTGTAGCAGCTGGGACAGGCGACTTCTTGATGCTGCTAGTGACAGGGGGTATATTAGTGTAGTAGTCGGCAAGAGGGCGACTGTCTTGGACCGTGCATCCCCAGATCCTCTAACAACGAGGATGCTCCGATCCACTCCTTTATCAGTATAAGAAGGATGTTGTATGAGGGAGAAAGCTGTACTATGGAAAGAGTTCTATGATGTTGTTGTACTGGGGTTGTCATTTACGCATCTTCGGGGGGCCAGACAACTCGTTCTCTATGGAACTGTTGGCAGACACTGTTGCCCATCTGTGCAGAGAGCTGGAGCACTCTATCAAAGGAGATCCTTAGGCCAAGGTGTGACAGTCTGTCAATTAGTTCCGTCTTGCGTGTGTGAGCATGCAGCATCATCCCTATCTATATTGGAAGTTAGGTCTCCTGTGCAACACTGTGGCTGACATTGGTAGATGATGTGGTGCCACGTGTTCGCTTGTGTTTGATGCTGTTGAACTTCAGTATCTGGGCTGTGGCAATCGCAATTACTATATCAATAGTACATTACTATATCAATATAACAACCTCTACCTAAACATACATTTAGAGACCAGAATCAAGAAAATAGCGGCATTATGTCCATAGATAATAGCAAACATAGATTTCAAGAGGCGGCCATTTTGACTTACTTAAAGAGAGATTTTCAAGTGGCCCAATATTTTAAAATGTTCGCAACATATTAATGTACATTCGTGTCAAATTTGGTGCTTGTATCACAAAATGCACAATTATTTTTAAAATTTGGGCTAAGCTGCACCACTAATAACACAAATGCTGATAGACTGCTTCAAGATGGCAAAAAAAGTTGGCCAGAGATACTATAACTAGAGGTTATATTCATTTATCCATGCATAATATGTATACCTAAGCTTTTAAATTAATTTAAATGTATTAAGCAAGCCATAACCGTATATAGAAAGGATACATGGTTTGGGGTTTTGTCGAGAAACCTATACATAAATATTTGTTGTGACATTTTTTGTACACATTTAATAATAAAACTATTGCTATGTATTGTATAGATATATTTTTCTCCAACCTCAAAAACCCAACGCCTCAACACAACGAAAATAACTATACGACACAATCCACTAGAATTGTAATAAACTAAATAGAAAATGTGTCACAAAATGATTAATCGAACCATCCTTAATAGTATTTATAATTAATGTAATAATCATTCGCTAGTTACTATTTAGGGAGAAATTACTTTTAAAAATATTGAATGTATTAAATTTATTTTGCGTAATTTAAACCGGATATGAGTTTGTTTTGAGTTCTGTTTTCTGTTAAGGTAATGAATTTATTTAAAACTATAATATCATATTAAGAGAATTGAAAGAGTATTGTTCAGGTTCTAACTATGTTTTTAATGAAATAAAACTAAACTGAATTAAATAACATTGGATTATTTTTTACCCTAATTCGGAGATAGGAATTCAATAAAGGATCTTGCTAATGGAAACATCAATTTAACTACGGTGTCTTTTGTTTGTTATTTAGTTAATTACTTTTTTTCATTTTTTTGTTTTAGCTCATTTCAGCTCTTTTTATGACATAATATATTTTCCGAAATTTAACAACTATATAAAAAATGCAAAATGTCATAATGTTTTAGATAAATATAAAATGGTACAAATTATTTATAAAACAACTTTCTCTCTATGTTGGCGAATTTGTATAGCGCGAAATTATGATACTGTATTATCAGATAGTCGTGTTTGTTTTATGTCAAAAAGTAAGTGAAGCCTACTACTTAGCCTCCAATACGACCTTATGTACACCAATCTTTGACCGAGAAATTATGCAACATTTTATATTTTCCAACACAAACAACATTGAGCAATGTGCTGTCAATTGTGCTGTACATCGTCCATGCTTAATCACATATTCCAAAATACAATCTTTGTGTACCTGCTTCTCGTATCCTTCAAAAGAAATCCATATTATTGGAAATTGCAATAATTGTATTTCTTTTAGTCGGATGATATGCCCAGCCATCATCGATTTTGAAGTAGAAGGAGTTCGGTTCTTTGTAAGAAGATTCCTAGAATTACACTCTGATGCAGAAAGAAACTGTCTGACCTCTGGTGGAAGACTGGCTGAGTTCAATACTTCAGCGAAACAAGATACAGTGTTTAATTGGATTTACAATAATGCTGCAGGTAAGGTGTATGAAGCTGTATATATTTAATATCATTATTGTAACTATATCTGATTGTTCAATAACGTCAAAACGTGCACCTTTTATTCACAATTAACATACCCGTAAAGAAAAGATAATCAAATTTGTATATTAATTTTTTAAAGGAATAGTCGTACAAAATAATTACACATTGATAAAACATAAAGTATTCCGAACAAAAGATTTATTGAGCACGTTCATTTTTTAATTCTTTATTATCTAAAAATGATTTAATACATATGCTTATTGTAAACTTTACTAATATTATAATAAAATTTAAATTTGAGTTTTATTCAACCTTAAAAGGTAAGAATTAATAAAATAGTAATTATTGTATTAATACTAGACATTTTCACTAATTATGTGTAGGTATATATTAACAAATACTTATATATATATATCTTAATAACTATACAAACATAAATATTTGCGTGACAAAAATTCACAATATTTGGAAATTTTTCAAATGTAATAATTATTGTTTATTTGAGGAAATGAAAATCAAAAACAGCATGGACAAGAATGTTACAATATTGTAGTATAGATTAGAGCATGGCGACATATCTCATGTGAAATTAGAAAATTTATATTATAAGTATTTATTATTAGATAATTAAACTTAATGACTAAAAGTTATATTATATTCTCGTGAAAAAGTGAAACAGAATGACACAGAATGAACAGAATACAGACAAAGAAATATTTTTAAAAATTATAATAATTTACAAGATAGAAATAAATATATTAATATTCTTAATGGCGTAAATTTGTAATAGATTTATTGGTAGGGCTATAGTGAACCATCCAGTTCTGAAACATCCTCGGAGAAATTTCAATATTTAAAATGGGATCACTGGCAGTGTATTTAGTCATTAATTCCCTGGCAGCAGTAGTAGGTCGTTCGAAAAGACCATGAATTGTTGCAGATAGAGGGATGACGGCTTGAAGTCTGGTTGTTTCGTTATTTTGCATACCAACAAATGAAGGGAGCCCGTACTCGAGTAAATTGCAGACAAGAGCATATCAGATTGTTTTGAGTTGGTCGACTTACTTAAAATTTGTCGAAGTATTCTGAACGCATTTATATTTTATTGGTATTATCTACATATTTGTTTGCGTAAATAAAACACTAAATGTATTAAAAAAATCTCACTTTATAAAAAAGTATAATGAATATATTATCTATTTTTAAATTATTAAAAGTTTTCATTAATGAAACAAAAGGCAAATACATAACACAAAAATTCAAATAGATTAATTAATTAATAAGTAAATATAGTGAGTATAGTGTAGGGCTATGTTACATTTTATAATTATAGAATACACAAATATTTTTAGAAAGTTTAGGATGGTATTCGATAATATGCATAAATATAGTTTAACTCTTCTCAAACAAAATTAATGGAGGAAACTTGCGAAAATTAATTTTATATACAAATTTTAATTAACAGTAATTTATTTTCTACTGATATTGTATTAGAGGTTAGATGACATCAGACTGTTTATAAATGTGCAAAATGCTGTGTTCACTACTTAGTAATGCTGCTTATAAAGTTTTTACATTATTGAATAAATAAGTACAGATTGTAGTTTGTAATTAAAAACAAAAATTTTAAAAGTGGGAAAATATATTGTCCTTGACATAAATTTGAAATGATTATAATTTATAAGTTTAAAATTTTTTTGAAAATGAAATAAAACTGCTTTAAACAGTTTAATTTATAACATGTTTTTTTAAGTGTATAAATATTGCATAATATAAAATTTAATATTCTTAACATAGCTACGATTACATTTAGTAAGGCATCAAGATGATATTACAATTATCTCGATCTGTATTTTTTGGAATGCAACTTTTGTATAATATGTAATTCATATAGCAATATATATTTGTAAAGTTTTATTTTTATTGTTAAAAATGGTTAATTATAGCTTAAATTTGTCCCATTTTTACAGTATTGCGACTAAATGGTTCCACTTTAAAGCAAAGGTCTTTTATAAGTCTCCATGCGGCTGGGGTGAGACCAATTATTACTGGAAATGCAATTACCGGATTTTACAACCAGATAACCGGGCATGTTCTTAAAATACCGGTCCGATACAGGGACGGCATGAACGGTGCTTCGAAGCAGCCTTACATGGTAATGTCGATGATAACCACTACTCCAAATTCATTGGTCTTGCATGGTTTCAGCTTCAATGATTACTCCCAGGTCAAACTGTTCTCTGTTTGTGAATGCTTTGATTAATATTTTTGGCTTGAGTCAGAATATAGAACCAAAATATTATTGCCTTCTATTTTGTTGTTAAAACAATAATTGTATACAATGGATATACAATGACTTTAATTTTCTCAATTTCTGTAAAAACTTTACAGCCTTTCGTCTAATACTTTATGAATATTTTCTTCTACAACCATATAGGAGAATTATTTACATGCACAGTCATTAGATTTGAATAAACAAATTGTTTTAAAAATATTGACTTTTTCCCCGGTGCCTTTTTATAAAAAGATTAAACATGTATTTTAATATAATCACTGCTTATAAAACAAATCGTATTAAAGGTCTCAAAAATATTCAGACTCGTCTTATAGTTTCAGCTTTAATTGAATTCTAACTTCTAACCTAATGATTAATACCTGACGTACCACGTCATTTAACAATTCTGGAATTATGGGAAATAACAAACAGATTATTCAATAAGCTTTATATATATATTGTTTGTAAATAGAATATTATAAACTCATAGGGTTACTATATATTATGACATAGTCAATGCTCATCAATTCAAGCACTTCTAAATAGTAACACTATAGTTGAAATTCAGAGTATCGAACGTGTTAATTAAAACACCTTCTACTTTCAAAAGTGTTAGACCTTAACAGCTCAACCGTATGGCGGACTAAGAGGTCATGAACAGAATTTCATTTTAAACTGGAAAATTTTCTTTAAATTCAGATATGCTATTTTCAGTAAACATTATAAAAGATGTATTTTTAAAAAATATATATTCTTTTGAATTCAAGCTCTTTGTTTGCCACAAAATCGTTATTGTTTGTTCAACATTAAATGTAGGGAGCCTCATTATTCCATTGAACAGCTATGGGTATCATTAAAGCTTGTAGGCATGAAATTTTAACTAACCAGTAAGATTTGGAACAATTACTATTTCCTTTTATTTAAAAGTATAAAATGATATAGCTATGTGTACTATTACACATAGCTATATTTCGCCTAGTACAAAGTTTTTCATTTAAAGTCACATTTCTTGGAAATCTAAATCTATTAATTATTCTTCCCTTGTTTGCTCTTAAGAACAAATATTTTGAAATTATTGTATGTAGTAAAGCAAAGAAAATTCATAAATGTTCATAAACACTTGCATAAAAAATGGTATCGAAAAGTTT
>JAUZNC010013951.1:3153-18779 GCA_034780395.1 Vannuccia rotundouncinata | reverse complement strand
ATTATTGTATGTAGTAAAGCAAAGAAAATTCATAAATGTTCATAAACACTTGCATAAAAAATGGTATCGAAAAGTTTATTTAGTCTGCAGAAAATCGATATATGTATTAAGTAATAAATTATTTATTTATATTATAGTCCAAGAAGCGAAGATTGAAAATTAGGCAAACCCAAAAGTAATTACAATAGTAATGATATGATTACCATTTTAAAAAACACATTAAAATGCTAAAAATCTACAAAATTTGTTACATTGAAAACAAATTTTAAGTCATAATAAAACAAAATTGCCGTCAAAATCTTGTTTATTTGAAATATCTCAAAACTAAAAATATTTTCTATGAATGTATTTATAAAAGTTGTATACTCATGTATATCATATAAAATTTATTTCATTAAAATTGGAAATTATAATTAAAGGCCCCAAGATTAGAAAGCTGTGTTTTAAAGAATAGTAGAAATATTCAAAATATAATAGACTAAATATTCATAAACAGACAGTTTATGGGTAAATAAATATACTTATTACTCATATATATTTTCCCAACTTAAAAAATTGTATAAAATTTTAATCATCCATTAGTTTTATATATGTTTCAAGCAAAATGATATGCATGAGTAAAGGGTACCCATACTTTCTTATAGAAACATTTTTATATAGTCTATTTTGTAATGTTAGTCTATTTTTATGCTAAAATTGGGTTGAAAATGATATTCAAATGTTGCTGGAAAGATAAAATTATTATGTAATAATATAACTTTACTTGTAACATGATTTGGATGATTAAAATAATATACAACTGACATATTTTTCAAAAAGGTGAGAAAATATGAATAATGTATTACGTATATTTACCTAAAAGCTGTTTTTATCAATATTAAATTAACTTTTTTGATCTATGAGCCTTTATTTAAAATCCGAGTTGTTTCCTTGTCGCTTAAAAAATGTTTTCCAATATTACGATTATTGTAGATTTTTGTACATATAGCTTATATTAAATGACCTAACTATAAAAATGGGTTTCGTTAGGTTTTGTGTTTGCAAAGCGTATTATAAAAAACATAACAATTTGATACCTAGGTACCCTATACTCTCATACAGTAAGAAAGGGGTTGGATATTCATAAGGCTTCCGCTTATGAGTACTATCTGGAGGTGAACGAAGCCCGTATTTTTAAATCAATAAATAAATATATCAAATTTAAAACTAATTAACTGTTTAAGGCATATTGGCTTATTCTTAAAACAATTATATTTTGTATGTGTCATACTACTTAATAAGTATATCAAATTTAAAATACATAATAATGTTTAAAATATGTATTTATTCTTATAACGTGAATTATGAATTTTTTGGCGATTTTACAATACATATCAAGAATCACACTTGTTCAAACCTTAAAATGATTATATACTTATCACACGCTTCTTCCATTTCCTAAAGCCAAATCACATGATCATTGCAATGCCTTCCTTTCCCCAATTTAAAGTTGAGGAAAAGTGAAAAAGAATGATAAAAACTGAGTAATTGCTTTTACTTAAGACCCATCCATTGTGATATTTACCTTTACTTTTGTCACATCACTGCACACATTAATTAAATACAAATTTGATTAGATTGAACAAACGACATTTTATATTAATCTTTTTTATCGTTGCATATTTTGACTAAACGTTTGTTACAAAAATAATTACTCTTTCTTCTTTTGAGGTGCGAAATAAAACGCTGACAACTAAAATAAACCATTACTAGACAATGTTGACTTAATTAATTCAGCTTTTTTTTACTATATTTTATTTTTGGCCAAAAATTGTTCACACTTTTAATTTGCCACTATTTTATTTTAAATTTACAAACAAATCGTTTTTTTCTAATACTGAAAATGAACTAGACTCCAAATGTTTGTTTAATAATAATTTTTTTATAGTTAGTGGGGAAATTTGTTATTGTTTTTATTAACAATTTAAATTTGAAATACAAGCTATTTTTACTGTCTGTATTTTATTATATTCATAGACTTTTTCTCTACTTTTCTTATTACATTATTTAAGAAGTATTTTCCATATATAAACGAACCCTTTTCATTTCCTTACAATTATTTGTGTACTATGAAGTACTATGTGTATTATGTCTGTTAAATATGTCTGACAATGAAAAATATTAATGGAAATAGGAATAGAAATGTGGCTTTTTAATAAAAAAAGTTTTTTAATTAATATATATCATATGGCAAAAATGATTGTCTATAATTAAATTATATTATAATATAATGTAATAAATATTATTTTTTTATTGAGGGGTGTGTCAAAGAGGCTCAGAATAAAAATATACAATATCTACAATACAAAATACATAATAAAGGTTTAAAAAATCAGTCTCTGTGATAAAATTAACCGCAATTTAAAACTACTACAACATAAACTTCAAAGGATTCTGTATTTTTTGAAAACATTTAATTTGGTTTGCATTGTTTTTTACTATTATCGCTGCAGAGAATTTTTTTGTTTAGTTTGATTATAAATTTTGTATTGGATTGGTTTTTTAAATGAGAATAAATTTTATATAATTTATTTATATAGTTGCTTTCGGAAAGTTTTGTCGGATTTTAATGAATTTTTCTATACATATATATTTCTATGGCATGCACAGCATAAGGCATAAGTAATATCAACCTTAATCAATAAATTTCTAATATCGATGATTATTTATTCATTATTATTGGGTGCGAAGATTAAGCGGAGCTGAAATGACAAGAGAGAAAAATGAAGCAATTGATGAAAATACAGTGAGTGAAAGAACATGTCCGAGATTGCTAAAGCAATTTAATCAAGGAGAATTCGATGTGCATGACAAAAAATGAAGTGGAAGGCCTAGCTTGGATATTAATGATGATATAAAAGACTATTTGCAGAACTTTCCTCGTGTAAGTACTTTAGAAATCGCAGCGACTATGGATATTTCAAATTCCACAGAATTCGCTTATCCAACGAACTTCTTGTTCGATTTGGAAATAAATATTTTTTACCTAGATTAATCACTATCGACTAAACTTGGATTAATTGGCGAAACGTAGGTATGTTTAATTAATCAGACAAGGTTTTGGGCTGGAGGAGATATTGCGAGAGTATGAAACGTTTGACGATCTTAAACACCGGAAAAGAGTTTGGCTGTTTTCTTCTGGGACTGCAAAGGCGTAATTTATTGGTGTCTTCTTGAGCAGGGTCAGAAAATGACATCAGATTAATATATACTGCACATTATTATACAAGCTAGTAGACGAAATAAAGAAGGCGCTCATTTGATTCACTGCTAAAGCCACTGCATAAAAATTACATACATTGTTCTGCCTTACATACAACATCTTCCTTTCTCGCCAGACCTGGCACCTATAGGTTTACTATAGTGATTACTATTTATTTCCATCTTTAAAATCATACTTTTCTTGTAAAATTTTTTTTAATTGAGAGGATGTGTCAGTTTTTATTAGACAATGATTAAATATTAAAGATGAATGTTTTTTTGCAAGAGGCATCAACATGTTTGTATTGTCAAATTATATATAATAATCAACTTCACATTTATTAATAATTAATATATATACAAATTTATTAAGATCCGACTAAACTTTTCAATAGCTCCTTATATTTTGTAATTTCTAATTAAAGTAATTTAATACTAAAATGACTTAAAACTTAAATGATCAATACTTCCAAATTAATTAATATATCTTTACATTTATAATATGTAATCTGAAAAAATGTGTTCAGCCACAAATTTATGATGTGTTTTATCTTTTACTCGTTTGTATTTTTAAATATATATATAAGTTGAACGACATAAGTGAATTATAATGATCAGTAAAAAGAAATTATATTTTATAAAATGAAAAAAATTAATGATTACTCTGTTATGTTCTGCCAATATATTTTCAAAGAATTAAATATCATTTTTTGAGTGAGTGAGTTAGTGGTTGGGTTATGAACAACTGGATAAAAGGATATGTGGCAACAAATAAAAGTTTGCTTTGAATCATAAATAAGAAAATATTACTTTACAATAATATGTAAATAAGTTTATTTAATAAAAAAATACAGAACTATTATTAAAATGGTATACGATTTCAATTAGATAAAATTGACATAAATATTCTTTAAAATATCAATTAATAATATGCAGGGGGGGGGCGAAAAGTAGCCCTACACCAAAAAAGTAATGGTAACATTTAATTACAAGAAATAGATATATAATTGGGCATTGACTTCGGCCCATTAACCAATCAGATTTATTGCTTATAGGTAATTAAATTTTACAGAAACTGTCGTTCGTGCAACTTTTCGGTCACCCTGTATATCTACAAGGTTTACCGAAAGTCACGCAACCCAGAATTACGCAATCAGTATGCTGCACGCTTTAAAAATGTGCTTTATTGCAGGAATACATTTCAATGCAGTACAGTTTAGTACAGTTATACTTTAAAAAAATTTTCCCCTTCTTTTTTGTAATGTAATACAAAAATGTAAATATTTTTGTAATGTATTTTAATCTACCGGCTCTAAATGTATTATTATTAAATATAATATAAAACTATACATAACTATATGTAAGTATCTAACAATATATAAATACTTTGTATTGTTATACATATATTGTGTGCTGTCAACAACGTTATCATTTTCAATACAGTAGATTTCGCCGTTGAAAATACAAAAATAAATAGCGTGATATGTAAAATTGATAACGTAATGTTATAATAAAACACATATATGAAAACAGCACTTTTTGATTTTGACAGTATTTGTGGTCTACCCTTTATAGTGCATTATATAGCGATATCAAATTTATTAAGAGTAAGTATATCAGATATAATTGTATACGTATTTATTAATAGAACGCCATAGAGCTGAGGTCGTTTCTTCAATCATCTATTAAACTTATATATTACTTACAACAACAGTTAACAAAATCCATTAGCAAGATAATCTATTTGTCACCTTTAAAGAAAATTCAAATAGTTCTCGGAATATTACTGCTTTGACATGTGTTTCTTGATAATCAAATACTTCCATATTTTGTCTACCTATATATCTCTTCAGTCATACAATTATAATCTAAACAAAAAATATCTTTTCACTTTGCGGGCCTCTACGTTTTTAGAAGAAATTGAAAATTTACTAGTAACTAAATCAGTAACTAAATTTTTTTCAATTTGTATACAAATGTATGTTATTTGTATTTTCATAAAAAGCACAACCAATCAATGTGAATTACCGATTTAGTATCTCCCATATTATAGTAGATATATTCATTTAAACTACATTCAGACTTTTATTGTAATCAAAAAAATGTTTTTAACTATCTTCGCAATCGATATATGATTTTACTTTTAAATTTTATTTCTATAGACAATATTCAGATTCTCATTATAACTACTGTTGACGACAAAATTGCAAAATATAAAAAGAATATGTCGGATACGGAAATGCTACTTGTTGCCAGGGTAGAATTGCAGAATGGTGATGTGCAGCAATAGCGACGGTAGCAACCATGTTCACGGAAGGTTTCGGTTCTCGAACAATTAACGAAGTCCTCCAAGGTGTTGGGGTGGCAGGGTCCACGAGAACAAGCTCTTACCACAGAAAAAAGGCGATTCTCTTGGGGAATACTCTCGAAGATCATTTCTATTTTCTTTCAAACAAAAAAGGAAAACAAAAATCAACACTCGTAGGATGCTTTAAAACCCATATGTTTATTTAGGTATAAATGAATAATCTAAAACGATGCTTCGAATTTTTTGGATGAAGAAATTTTGAGTTGTGAAGCAATTTTTATTCTATTATTTTAGCAATATAATTAATATATTATGAGTGTTAATTCAAAATTGTATTTTATCAACCAATAACAATAACAATATTTAAAATACTATTTTTTTAATTTAATAACCGACAATATCAAAAATATAGAAATAAACCAACACAATATCAAAAGATCAATTACGGCAAATTATAATCAGATTTATTAAAAAAATATTTGCTCTTTATTTACCAGAATTAGTAAATAACATTTCCTTAAATGATTTTGTGAAGAATTGTAATTTTATCAAAAAATATATCAAAAATCTTAGCACATATAAATTTTAAATCTTACTCAAATTAATTATGATTATTATAAAATTGTCGGGAAAGGGTTAACGAAGATTTCATTCATCATAATAGTCAAATGTTTAGAAACTTTGCAGACTTTGCCCTGCTATCCCCGACAGTGTCATTTTTGATAATAATTGATAAATGTGGAGTCAAGAGTAATTAATCATTAATATGCTGCGTTGTACAGTGATAATGGGTGGGAGTTTATTTTTTGACTTTCAAAGTTTAGAATATAAACAGATATATAGTTAAAATGTTTGTCCAAATATGTTTTGGTTCGTGGAAGTATATACAGTCTTTATTAAGTTATTGTATTTTCGAATTAGTTTTAATGATTAAATTGTATTATTTGTTTTTGTTTCATTGAGGCAATCTTGTTACCAGGATGTTATGATATTTATTTTTATTGTCGAAATTGGCAAATATTTTTTGAAAGCTATTTCTATTTTATTGCAATCTAAATTGCAAATTTAATATTTTATAGAGTTTTTAAAACAGTTCTTTAATAAATTGTTATAACGAAAATATCTTTTTAAGTACCACCTCTCCTAAATATTACTTATTTTTCAAAATTTGTTAGATGAAGCTTTGTTAAATTTTTAATCCATGGATTAGATGTAGGTATTAAAAGGGATGTGTTACATATATACAGACACTGTAATGACACTTTTGCTTTTATATAGCTTTGAATATTTTTATCAAAAAATGTTATAATATACATATTAGCAAAATTGAGAAACGGAATATTTGTGCATAAAACATAAAACATCCAATATATAAGTTAAAATAAGTTAACACTTTTATATATTCCTTCAAGTTATATTAAAATTTATAAAAAAATTAAATTTGTTAATTATTTAGATAAACAAATATATTATTTTGTAACATAAAATAACAATTAATTAACAAGTCGTACCATTATTTTATATTATTAATTTTATTTCAGTTAATGATAAATAAATTTAGCCAAAGTTAATATGTTTCAATGTCCCTCAATAATTTAAATAACTGAATTGTCTAATTTTGAAATTGTTATGTGACTCAATCAGCTCAAAAATATTGTTAATAACTAGGTAAGAAAATTTCTGGATATTATGGAAGCGACTTGTAGGTCGGTTTGATATATTATGTCATTCCGCGCGCTATTGCTGTAAAATAGATTTTTTTGCAGTTTCTCATTGATTTAGGTCTCAGCAATTGAAAAATGGTAGGTTACAAATTTTCAGACCCCTGTAACCCATTTTTATCGGCCCCGGACCATATGTAACGTAAATTCCTAATCTAAGCAAGATCAAATTTAAATCGCAAATAACGGCTTTATGATGCATTTTGGATACATATAATATATTATTACCAATAGATAGAAACATGTATATAAAGTATCTAAATACATCATTATTTTTTTTAACTTTTTGAACTTTAAATTTTATTTTATTAAATTTTTTCATGCATTCTATCCTATTCTCTCGTGTCATGTTATTTTTATTTTAATAACTTTAATAAGATTAAATAGATATATATATATATATTATTTTTTTGAAAAATTTCCATGCATGACGTCATAGACATTTATCAAAAAATTAACGTCAAAAAATATTTATCCCAAAAAAGAAGCATCTACGACCCCTTATCTGTATTACCCAAAGATGGGAAAATGACTATAGTCTATGAGATAAGGTATGTTAAAAAATATAAAATGTTCAGAAATCACTCAATGTCAAAAAGTTATATTTTAGCAGTGTAGGATATTCTAGTGTTTGATATTTGCAATTGATTATGCATTTTTTATTATAGTTACTGAAATTATCAGCAATGTTGCGTTGATTATTATTGCTTTTATTTAGAAAGTATCTATACGAAAGATATAAACTGTACAATGTGAAAAAGCAGTGCAGTGCTGTCCTCAATTATTGTATTGTGTTGTTTTAGCTAATAGGCAAAAATTTATTTGGGAAAAATGTATTGTGCAAATTGAAAAAAGGAATATAGTCTTCTAAAAATAATTACAAAGGGAGTAATGATAGATTTAAACTAAATCTGTTATTTTTAAAAGCTTTTTGTGACTAAAAATAATTTGCTAAATGTGTTTTTACTTAAAAATTCCCTCACATGTTACACATAAGCCTTGTATGATTCCTTATATATTATAAACATTTTTTCAGCCGGTGAGTGACCCTATTCTCGTATAGATGAAAATATATTGACAAAATGAATACATTTGATTGTTTAGACTTCAGTTATAGGGTAATTGTTAACCCTAAATTCAGGAACATATGCACAAAAACTGATATAATATATAATAATACATGACTTAAAGAAACTAGTAATTCGAATTTATAGTTATTGGTTTCAAGTATGTTTGCATAATATACTTTTTCAGGAAGTTTATTTTCAGCATTTTATAAGTTGTTTAATACTGTTTATCAGTATTACAGATCATGCTGCTTTAAATCACTCATTTGTATATCACTGCTCTGGACTAACAATTGGGATTTATTAGTCAGCTGAAAAGTCCGAATGCCTAAATAACGCTATTTCAATGTGATATACAGTTAACTACTCATCATAACTCATACCATGACATAATTGAAATTACTCTCACGTTTGTAAGGACTAAAAAAAATCATTAAATATTTGAAAATAAATAGATTTTCAGTTACTTAAAAAATTAATTTATAGCAGTAATTTAAGTTGACCATAATAGAATAAAGTAGAATATTTGTTTCAAAATGTAGACAAATTAGTTATATGGTATATTATTGTCGTATAAAAAGATAACAAATTTTAATTACTTCAAATATTTCCGATTTTTAGTAATAAATTATTTTACGATTTTAAATTAGTTTAAAACCAACACTGTCTGAACCTTTACGTCTTATTCAACTAGTGCTTATTTTGTTTTATATTATAATTACTCTTAATTGTTTTTATTATTATAGCCTTTCTGACATAATACAAAAAAATGTATTGATATATTGTACAAGATTAAAAAAAATTATTAAAAAATATTGTAAAAATTACACATTTAACTCAAATCCTTTGTTTGAGTGCTTAAACATTTGAGAAACCAGAAAATATATAATTGTTTTTAATATAATCTATATTTGAAATAAAAGGAAATGAATTAATTGAAAAAATTAATATTTTTTTGATTTAACGGAAACTAGAAAATGGAATTGACTGAATAACTAAACTTACAATAGTGGTTGAGAACATAAGCGCGCTACCTACACTGTAGGTATTTTGAAACCTCAACAAACAAGGCATTTCTTAAATAGTACGGTTGGATATGTCATAAAAATAGTTCCCGGACGACATTGCAGTGCAAATTGTTTTTTTAGTAGTTTTTAATAAATTTAGGTCTCAGAAATTTAAAAATGGTAGGGTAAAAATTTTTAGACACTGTAGTTTCTTAGTAAAATACATTAATCAACCATACCTAGTTTATTATTTTTAATACATGTCAAAACATATTCTTATTAATTGTAAATTGATTTTCAATTGATTATTTCTTTCTTTTATAGAACCACTCAAAATACGTTAAAGCAAAAATATGAGCAAAATAAAGATATCCTTACAATTCAGAACTCAAAAAGAATGTTTCGAAAGATGGATATATCATGCTAACCCAAAACTATTTTGATAACGCGTCTCCAAATCCAGCTGACTTACCTAAATCATACTTGTGCAATCCATCCCCAAAGGGGCCACTCCGCACAATTATCTGACCAACATCACAGCTGATATTTTCTAAGGAGCGATATAAGTCTAATCCAAATTTTCAACGCATGATTACAACAAACAACTGTAATATTAGTATTATCCAAATGGGCAAAAGTGTCATAGCTCTACCAGAAAATAGATGATATACCAGAAATTTATTGTGTTAGCTCTTACGAAAATATTTTATGTTAAAGTTTAACTACGATTTATGGAAATTACATTACATCTAAATAATGTTACGAACGAATCAGTATTACATACTACATTAGTTTTAATTTTATTATAGGTATAATAGGAATCATTTCATTTATCTGATATTTGTAAGATGTTCACAATTAAGCAAAATAAAATTTTAAAATTTTAAAACGTGAGCTAACACACTGTTGTCATTTTGGATAATCATTCCTAATGTTAGTGTTTTTTTTATAGTTATAATATGATATATTGAATTTTAAACATATACAAACATGTCTGCTATTAGCTTTGAACATTATATACATTGAGAATTAAAATAAATTTTTTTGGGAAATTCCTATTTTTAATATTTATTCTATCAAAAATTATATGATGTATCTTTAATCGTGTTTAATCATAATATCACAGTAGTTTTAATCATTAGGATATAATAACGTTTACAAATCTATACATCGTCTTTAAAATATTTTATAATTGAGGAATATCAATCAATACTGGCATCATTTTAATGATTAAAATTCCATTGCGTCTGAAAACAAACACTTTTAATTAAAACAATTTTAGCTATTTATAATATTCACAGTAGAAAAATATGGGTTT
Organism: Vannuccia rotundouncinata; assembly: GCA_034780395.1. NCBI lineage: Eukaryota > Metazoa > Platyhelminthes > Proseriata > Coelogynoporidae > Vannuccia > Vannuccia rotundouncinata. The sequence goes on along the minus strand of JAUZNC010013951.1, from coordinate 8,118 downwards.
CTTGCCTCATTTTTTTAGTTGAATTATACTTTTGAAAATTAAAATAATACATTAAAATTAGTCTAAAGTAGGTTAATTCATCTGTAACGCAAAACCTTCACCAAACCTTATTACGTATTTTTTGAACAGTTTAAATATGTGTTAGATATGCGGGTATTCTGTATTCTTTCAATATGAAAATGTAACAAATTATGATTTGAAAAAGTGCATTTTGCCATTTTCTGTTGATTTCATATCATATATTTCTATTTTTTTTAAATATATTCAAATACTCAATTAATAACTATTATAAGAAGAGCAAATTTTTATTTTAAAAAGAACATTTGATTTGATTACTATTTGAGTATAAATGATCACTATTATTAGATGGCTCACTTCACAGCTGCTTCCAACTGGACAATCTTGGGGAAACCAGGTGGAATTATGAGGAGTTTGACGTTGACAAGGTTCACCGTAACATAACCAGCAGGACAAACAATCTTCAAAAAGAAAAGAAAACATGATTTAATGTATAAATACGATCAATCTATCCTATATATAGCAAGATTAGTAGTTAGTAAACTCTTTAACCATTTCAGGTTTTTTAAAAGAGAATAGTCAATATAGTCTAAAACATACGGATAATTTACAAACTAATTATCCTTAATCGCTATACCTACAAATATAATTTATACTAAATATTATAAGTTCAACTGTCACGCAATTTATATTAAAACAGAATATACAGTACACAGTCTACATTAATTAATAAATTTAATCTGTCAAATAAATTATCAAAACCTTTTAGAATTTATGAGTGATCTCGTATTTTAGAAAATACACAGAAAATAACAATTTATCCTTAAACATAGATGATCATTCATTTGTACTGTTGTTGTGACTGATGTTGATGTTGGTGGGTTTTGGCTGAGATCTCCTGAATATTTTTATCTTTCCTGATATTTTCTGATCTACGAAGTTAGTCGACGTGATCCAGCTTGCTGGTCTTTCGGAGTTTCCAGGCACAATCCGCACTTGTCTTCTTGTTCTGTACATCTTTTAGTTTTAGACTGTGGTCGCTTCTAAACCTTCTTACTCTGACCATATTATATTTTCGCCTCATTGTTCTATCTCCTAGTAATTTTTTCGTTCTCCACGCTTTTCAATATTTTCTTACTTACCTATCTTTCTTTTACTACAGCATAACTCACATCATATATCCTTTGTTGTGATTTTTTTGGTGTTACTCACTCGCTTTATTCGCCACTTCGTCTGCCCTTTCGTTTCCCCTTAAGTCACAGTGGCTTGATACTCAACACAGAGTTATATTTTTTCTATTTCCTATAAAATCCTATATAGGATCTAATATAGAAAAAATATTGCAAATCCTATAGGACCTTAATGAAAAAACTATAACAACCTAGAAGGAAAATGTTTCAGTTTCCTTTATCAAAACTGAAGTGTTACATGTGTTTTGTTACATGTCCTACATGTGTTTTCTATAGAAAGTTTTGTAGGTATACCTTAAATATCCTAAATCTTATTTGTTTGTACTGGTCGCTTTATTCGCCATTATTCGCTATTATTATAACAGTCCATGTTTACACACTACAAAAGTATTTAAACGCTTACGAAATTCTCAATTATAACAAAATCTGACGATTAATTTAAACAAATGTTGTTTATAAAATACCTTCATCTTCTTAATACAATCAAGAAGATTAACAAGGAACTCAAAAAGAAATTAAACCGTCACATACAGAATTTTCTAATTATAATTATATTCTTACTGCTGCTCTGCGCTGTCTCAAATTTACAAGTATTCAACAGCTCATATTTTATTAATTGAATTAAATAAATCTATATTTGTTTTTTCTGTTTTCTGTTTTCTGCTTTCTGGAAAATAAAGATTAATTTTTTTTAAACGACTACGTACATATTTTTGAATTAAAACAAACCTGTATAGTTTTAATAATTATTCAACTTTCCAGTTGCACACAATTAAGCTAAGTCTATTTTAAACATTCTCAATGATGACAATAATTATTATTTCGTTACTTTTTCAAATACAGAAAAATTTTATAGTTATCATTTCAAGTCATATCAAGTCATTTTCTTTTACAGTATTTTCCAATTTTTTTTATTTAATGTGAACATATAACCTACCTATACTGTTACAATAAAACAATGTCAAATTTACAGAAGAAATATGACATTATTTTTCTTAAAACAACCTTTTTAAAATTTAGTTCAACTTATTTTTAACCTCACGTTTCTCCCTGCTATTTAAATCTAACAGCCTCCGACAGCCAAATGAAAGCCTTTTGACAAACATTCATTTTGTTTAACCTTTCACGTCAAACTTTCAACAATAATATTCATTATAGAACGGTTTTTGAGAAATGTTTTGAAAAAGATTATTTTATCATTATTATTTTTTTTTCCAAAAATAAGTTTTATAATTATACGTATAATTGAAGTCAGTAATCAAAACTTCAGAATAATTGAAGAGTTTTGTTTTGTAGTATAGTTTTGCATTAAAATACTTGAACTTCAGTTTGTAGAATTTGTTATGAACAAAATTCAAACTAATTAAAATTGAATTAAAATGTTGAAGCAGTGAATTTTGAAGAATTCTCTCCCTTCGGAATATTTATATCATAACAAATATAAAAGTACCCCATCCATATTCTGAAAAATAGTAATTTTTGTATTTCATTTCCACAAACGTTTTATTATTACTAGAATTACCAACAAGTAGCCACTGGCACATATCTACTGACCTCTGTAGTACATGCTTAGTGTTTTCAGTCATCATTTAACAATTTTATTGTCTGTGTATGTTTATAATTCATCACTTTTAATCTTCAGAGTATCTCATACGGCAATCCTCCACTCTTTTATTATATTTTGCATTTTTGAAATGTACGGTCAAATGTCTAAACGATATATACAACAATTAATAAATAGCTTTTCCTAAATATTTTGCATTTTTTCACAACCTCATACCTCATTTATTGATTACACGATTTAGGTTGAATTGGTCGGATAAATAATTAATGTCATTTTATGAATGCTAATATAAAATATAATTAGATACTCTACCTTATATAGTAATATTTCTTGAAACAATATATACATGTATCTAAGTGTCCTCTCTAAATATATCCCGTAAAAAATGCTATATAGGATCCTTTATAGGTAGGTACTTTTAAACTGCCTATAGAAAATCACAAGTAGGACTATTTCTATAGAATCCATTAGGAATAAAAGTAATTTGTTTTCTCCAAGTGTTGGAATGCAGGTTTTTTTAAAATCGCCTTTTTAAAATTTCCTTATATGTTTCTGTATTTTTTAATAAAGATCATTTACGATTATGTGTAAGGGATACCAGTAATGATTTTAAATTGTGACATAATTATATTATTTCTATCATGCTTTTCACAAATTCTCTCCCACTAATTTTGTTTATTAATAATATTTATTTGTTAATTTTTCTATTTATTTAATTTCAATTTTAAGACAAGAAGATGTTAAAAGAGACTCTTTGCAAATATTTTTTGTTACACGAAAATCATTTTCTCTATAATATATGTCGATATATTTTTAAATTTAGTAATGTGTAAATTACAATATAAAAAAAAAATTATTGGTATTAATATAATTTCATATTATTGTCCTTAAAATTTTCTTAAAGACATTGAAAAAATGTCAAAGAACAATTGTTTTTATTTAATTTTAATAAAAGTAATTGTAGTTTCATTATATTAAAAATTTAAGATTTTTTGAATATTTTAACGCATAGGATTACGATATATTTCTATTTTAAACTATTAAGCTAAAATAAATCACCCCGGACAAAAACAACTATTTTATTGTTCCAAACTGCAGTATTTTTTCTTATGAAAAACATCTTCAAAAACGTTTTACATACATTGCAATTGTTATACCTTTATAAATATGAAGAATAACCTGAAATTTATTTTAGCAAACTAAAAGGGGGTAATTTCATAAAGCTCTCGCAAGCGCAAATCGCAAATATGTTAATTGGGATGCATGGATAAATGTCGTTTCATAAAGCTGTTGCAACGCAAAATTTGATATTCTTTTTGCGTTGCGATATCTCTGTCAAACCGAAAAGTTAAGTTTCACGAAAAATTCGCACCGTAATTTGAATTTTATTGTAGTAAAGCTTTTTACGTGTATAACATTGATCGATTACAGTACACATTTTAGACAAATCGGAAGTATGGTGTGCAAATGCCACTGGATGAACATTTGATCCTCTATTTTTGTTGTTTTTAATGCAATGTTATACACGTAGGTATTTCCATACAAGTTTAATATAATTATTTATTTTATGAATACTGTGATATCATAGATGTAATTAATTTTACTATACTACAATTATTAGTTTAATTACATAGAGATTTTTACAAATACAATATTACTATAGATTAAAAAGACTAGCAAATATTATATTATAATCGGTAACATTTTATCTAAAATATTACATAAAATAAATTTATTTCAGTTATAAATATAATTTAAAACAAATAATACAACATTATCCTATTACCGGCACATTATTATCAAACAAGTATAATTAACTAAACTTTTTTTTGGCTAGCAAGGGCTTAATTATATATTTAAACTAATATATAAATTATACATTTAATAAATATCATTAAAATTTGATATACATGTAATTATAGAGAAATCATTTATAATTAATTTCGAATAAGATGTCATGTCTGTCTAACTTTTTCATTTTCTTCGCTAATTGGCTGAGGGCTTAGCTAATAGATAAGAATGAATGATACCGGAGATACTGAACCAGTCCTTAATAGTGGAGGTACTGAACCAGTCCTTGATACTAGAGGTACTGAACCATCCTTGATACTAGAGGTACTGAACCAGTCCTTAATAGTGGAGGTACTGAACCAGTCCTTGATACTAGAGGTACTGAACCATCCTTGATACTAG